>JABASC010000036.1:0-85458 GCA_019776185.1 Plutomurus gul | reverse complement strand
AGGAAGATACTACACCGGGAACTCTGCCGGAATTTGTTACGCAAGTGACAAATGCTGTACATAGGTTTTTATACACACACTGTCTAAACAGGCAAGACTATTATAGAGTGGTTCTGACGTGACCAAGTGCACAGCAAATCTTCATGTCCTTTGGTAAAATCTGTGTTGAATTTACGATAAAACTGTTTAACACTGAAATGAAAGACCGAAGATTCGAATTTTATATTCTGCAAACCGGATTAACAACGGAGAAGAAAAATGTGACACATAGCACCGCTCTCAATGTTGCAAATCAATTTAGAAGCTTGACTCGCAATATTTAAAAAGTGGAAATACCAATTCAATATTACGTCACCGTATTTTTGATTATCGTTAAATTGTTGTGGACACTTGCGCACCAGTTTGCATCTCAATTAAATCGCTCCACCTTCAACCTTAAAAATTTAATCTTCATTTTAGGTGTGGACTAGGCCGGAGAGATTTAAAGGTTGTTGTGTGATTTTTGTTCCCTGCTGTCACTGCTAATTGTACATTTAATGGCAGTGGAAACATTGTGCAAAATTTTAGATAGTTAGTGTCAAAACTATCAGAATTTAAGAAATTTCGATTGTTAGATTTTTGATCTGCAATAGCATAGCTAACACGAAGATAATTTAGGAGGATAGAAAGAAGGCCCAATTTTGTTTCGTTTTTAAAAATTGTTTTAATGATTTTTTCGGACTTGTATGATGTACGTTAATCTTGGATTTTCGTTACATTGGGGGTAACATGGGAAGATTTTACAACGTGATTTGCCTGTAGATCAAGGAAACCGAACACAACGAAGCTGCGAACGCACAACACCCTGTTCTATTTTTAGAAACAGTGATTAGTTAGTATTCGTCGGTGACTTATTCCGATAGGATATTTTAATTGTTTCCTCAGTCGTAACCCAGTAAGGGTGACAACCAGTGTCAATTATTGGGGATACGGAGCGGTACAGTGAGTACGACTACGGCGGCAGGACGACGGAGGGGATGAGATACCCGGGCAATGATGACGGTGGCCCTGGCTCCGTCAGCGGCGGCGGAAATGGTCCGGGTGGCAACAAAGAAGACTCTAAACCCCGTTATTCCATCCCTGGCATTCTCCATTTCATTCAGCACGAGTGGGCGCGGTTCGAAATGGAAAGGGCAAGCTGGGAATTGGAGAGGGCTGAATTGGCCGCCAGAATTGCTTTCCTCCAAGGGGAACGGAAAGGGCAAGATAATCTCAAGAATGATCTTGTCAGGAGAATTAAAATGCTCGAGTATGCTCTTAAACAAGAACGGTAAGAAGTTTTCCACTATCTTTTTAATTTAAACTTCAAGTCATAAGTATGTAAATTGTGGCAATTAGTGCTCGGTTGGCTTTGGCTTTACTAATTTTCTAGCTGCTTTTTCAGTGTCTAGATAATTGTTTGTGTTCATTTCGAGATTTGAATTTGACAACGACATTAGAAGTGAGATTAATTGAATTTAAACTCGAGTCAGTTATAGTGATTATTGAAAGATTATTTCCTGATTTCCCCCCAATATTTACGTGTGACGTGTAAATAGTTTTCAAGATAATCTTTATGTATATTTAATTTTTACACTTCACTCATCAGTTGCTGCGATGCATGCACATTTGACATTGTGTCACTAACGAAACACTAAAAACTAAAGTGATAACCCTATACTTACAATAACGATAAGGGTAAATTATGGGAAAACCATATTTCTGTAAAATTCTGGTAGGCTAATGAACCCGTTTTGTTTTAGTGCAAAATATCATAAGCTGAAATTCGGGTCTGACCCAGCCGGAGACACGGGAAAACCACCAGAAGTGGAACCAGAGCCACCCGAGTTGCAAACTGCAACAGCAACAGACGAACCGATCACCTCCCAAGTCTCTTGGCGACAAGGTCGACAACTACTTAGGCAATATTTACAAGAAATCGGCTATACGGATACCATCATTGATGTTAGGTCGAATCGAGTTCGTTCCCTTTTAGGACTCGAAGCTCCTGAACAACAACCGCAACAAGAGAATGGCAATAGCGAAAAACGCCCCGCAATCGAACAAACAAGAAGAGCGGCTCCCCCACCCAAAAAAGTGTTGATTGCATTTTATATAACTATAACACTATTTGTAATTATTCTAAATGTTAACCAAAATTCAAATATTTAAGTATTTAATTTTTCACTTATAGTCGCTGGCAGAGGCAATGATGTTGGAGGCAGAATCTGCCGTTATGGCTAATTTTGACTTTTTATCTGGCGGAATGGACGTAGACGACGATGACGACATGGGGGACGATCTAGATGATGTGGACGATGAACTAAAACAACCCAAACGAAAAGTGCGCGTAAGTTATTACTTCTTGTGGTAGGTTCCGGGTCGGGTGTTCTTTCAATGTGCGTAATACAGCAGTGGTTTTTTGCTTTCCATTAGAAATTACTTTTTCTAATTGTTTTTATATGTGTTTGTGATTAGTGAGCTTATAGCGGCATTGTATTGCAACAATTATCCTACTTTTTCAATTTCTTTCGCAACTGTTGATCAAAATGGCATTTAATTTTTTTAAACGTTTTTCATACAATCCCACCTAGTTTTCGGGACCACGGGTCCGCGAAATTGAATGAAATCGGGCAAAGGTCAAACCAAAACCGTTTTCGGCCTAAACACTGACAAACGGATGTTTTTAGCAAATTTTCGCCATGCTTTTTTTATTTTTGACAAACGGCAGACCAAAAAGTGAACTTTATGCCCAAACTGACCCAAAGTAACTCATGACACGCTCCGCGGGCCGCAAGTCAGGCCGCCACTTCCTACCGACCATTGGTCAACGGAAGAGCTGGAAGGGGGTGGGAATGTATGAGCGTATTCATTATTTATATAATTATTTCCATTCTATTGCGGTTCGATTATTATTCAATTAATTCAATAATGCGTTCAAATTTTTCATAGCTACTCGTTTTCTTTCCCTTTATTCATTTTTGTATTAATTGCTATTAAGTGATGCGGTTAAATATATACGTGATGCAGTTATTTACAACATTAATGTACTTCTTTTTATTTCTTTACATTTTTTGTGCATGCGGAAGCTTGTGGTATGTACAAACGAATTTGTTTATATTGTTTGTTTTTCTAATCTCATGTTATAATTTTATTACATATTTTATAAAGTATTTGTGATATGCGTCAACCCTGCCACGACTAATCATCTGTATCTTGTTGTAGGGGATGGCAGACGAAGTTGATGCTGAGACTGAGGAAGTTTTAAATGAGTTCAGCTTTTTGGGAGCAGAGGAAGCAAGATCTACTGACAAGTCGGACGAAGAATGGAGTTATTCTGCTTCGAGAGCTGATGATGTCAGCCTTGGTGAATTGGCTCAACTTACTGTCAACAACGATGCAGACGTCAACATGGATGTAAGATCACTTCAGTGCCACTGCCAATGTTTCAACGTGATGAAAGAGAGATTGTGCGAAACGTGTGCAGTACATGTTAAATTAGCTTCAAATATGTCATTCATAGCGTCCGTTTAATTGATTTTAATCGGAATTTATTGATGATTGTCCAAAATGACAATTTGCACTTTTCCTTCCAAGGAAACTTGTATTGTATAGCTGAAAGTGTTTGAAGGCTAGATATTTATAAAAATTATGCAAGATTTGGGATTAGGTTTTAGTTTTTGAGATATTTACCAAAGCGGTTTTTAAACAGCGTTTCCCCCCTGATATTATGGACTTTTTTTGAAAAAAGTAGCGCCATGCTTGTTATGCTAGAATAAGATTTTCAGAAACGATTTCAGTACAAATATTCAACTATATCCTAATATTTATACTCAACAGTCAACTATGTACTAGTATAATTTACACGCACACTGTGAAGCACACTGTAAGTAAACACCAATAAAAATTTTAGTGCACAATCCCCATCTTGGTATGTAGAATTGAATGTTGGAAAAACGGTTTGCCATTATGAAAACCGGTTTCCCGACGTTGTAGAAGCCTTTTTTGGCAATGACTTTGTAGAGAATATGATTTCATTCATATTTCTTACTAAGTTGTTTGCCTACAGAAAACAAAAAGCAGGACGTACTGCCCACTGAATTTTATTACGTAAACTTGTGGGAATTTAGTCTGGCTACATTCCTACCATCCTTATACTACGTGTTTAAAACTATATCAAGCTAGTCAAAAGGATATTTCCAAATTGGCTAATCCTGAATATCTGAACTCGGAACCCCTCCAGTTCAAAATGCATTAATGTCAGCGTAGCGTATGCAGCATACTGAATATTCCAAATATGAAATTGTTTCGTTATGTATACATATAACAATACTAAGGATGTAGAAAACAGTTGACACGACATTTTAAATATAAATGGTTCCTAGACCAAAAATGTTAAAATTCGTTTGGGCAACAGAGATCAAATTCTGATTTTGTCAATGCATGCTATAATTCTTATTATGAGACAAACAAGTTCATAACTGTATTAATTTATGATGTAACAAATTTGATTTTGCAGGTGACGTTGGACAAGGAAGCCTTTCGCAAAACATGGATGGCCAAGTATACACTTAGGAGTCACTTCGACAGTGTTAGAGCTCTTGCGTTCCATCCCGTAGAACCTGTTCTGGTCACTGCTTCCGAAGATCATACACTCAAGCTGTGGAACCTTCAGAAAACTGTCTCTGCTAAAAAGTTAGTACCTTTTGAATTTTCAAGTTTTCTTAATTAACAACTGTGCTTGAAATCCACCTTTAATATTGTCATTGTGCATGTGCTGTATGGTACATGTTGTGTACAAATCAGTTTTTATTACTTGTCTGATCCTACTAATGAGCATGAAAACTAATGAGGACATCAACCAATGAAATTACATTGAACAAAATTCCATAATGTTTATGAATGTTTTCACTACTCTGACATTCTTTCATAATGTGCATAGAATAAATATCTTTATCAGTGCTCTTTGTAAAGATTCTATTACGGCATCGTATCTAAATTTTTACTGTAAACAGAACATTACACATCACGATGTTTTTGGTGATGAGTAGGAATTTAATCAAATTATTTTTGATATATTTATTTTTGCAGAAACGCATCATTGGATGTTGAGCCGTTGTACACGTTCAGGTCACATAATGCAGCTGTCACATGTCTGGTGATGAGTTCAAGTGGAGAGCAAGTGTACTCTGGCAGCGTTGATGGAACAATTAAAGCATGGACGCTTCCTAATTCAAATATCGACCCTTATGACTCCTTTGGTATAATTTATTTTATGGACTATATACTATGCCACTTGCACACATATCACGGTTTACGCTGCTATCGAGTTTTGGGCATTTATAAGTTAATTGCTATTTCTTGGTGTGCAGATCCCGGTATTTTAACTCGTTCCATGACGGACCACACAGATGCAGTCTGGGGGCTGAGTTTACACAGTCAGAAACAGCAGCTACTTTCATGTTCAGCAGACGGCACTGTCAAATTATGGGATCCTTCTTCCAAAACTCCTCTGCTTGAGTCTTACGTTTCTGATAACGGTATTGTCACAGTCATTTTTATTGGTTGCTTAAAATCAAAGTTAGAAATAATAATATTCAACGAATCCTATCAGGAATCGTCTTACTATGATATGTTGACGATGCTGTCGATAATTATAAGTCACATAAGAAATAAGATGACTTAATGATAAAACTGTCTTTTGGATTTATTAGCGGGAGATGGAAATCCGACTGCAGTGGATTTTGTTAGAGATGAGCCAGCCCATATGGTGGTAGCTTACGATGCTCAGTGTGTCATTTACGATTTGGAGAGTAAAAAGCAGTTGGTGCGATTTGAGAGCGAAGGAATTGGTGGGGTGAATCGGGTCATTTGTCACCCCACACTATCACTCACGATCACGGCACACGAAGACCGTCATATACGATTCTGGGACAACTCCACAGGCAAAATGTTACACGCCATGGTTGCTCATTTGGATGCTGTCACATCCTTGGCACTTGACCCTCACGGATTGTATCTTCTCTCAGGAAGTAAGTTCCTTAATCAAATCTAAATTAGTTTCAACGTGCCCTCAATTCGCTCAGCGTAGTATAAAGACACTAACATAAAGCACATTTCCCATAAAAAAAATTGTCAACCTTTTTTTTTGTAAAAGTAAATACTTTTTAAGTCAGTTGTAAAAATATTTCTGGCATGTGGATAATGTGGAATTTATGGATGTGGAAATAATGAGTTGGTCGTGACTAAAATATTTATCTGTTTGCCATCAGGTCACGATTGCAGTGTTCGAGTGTGGAATGTAGAGTCAAAACAATGTCTGCAGGAAATGACAGCGCATCGTAAGAAATTCGATGAGGCAATTCATGACGTGGCATTTCATCCTTCCAAACCGTACATTGCATCCGCTGGAGCTGACGGCCTAGCCAAAGTCTACATCTAATCTGCATAGTGTGAATATTACAGAATACTAAAATAAATAGAAGATAATACAATACCCACGTCTACGGCTATACCTATTATAGTTGTCTGCTAGAACAATAATATGATTTACATGTACACTAAAAGTAAGGAATAGAAACTGTCACTTGGAAAGGTCCTCTGAAGACAAAATCTACACAGAAGAGTTAAAAATTTAATGTCAGCATTTATTAGAATAATTGTTCAAATACTAGTTGTTCAGACAGACGGACAAGACAGTATGTTAAAGTGAAATATTCGCTCTTTGAACTTCACATGAAACAATTTCATAAAAATCCTAACTTTCAAATGTATTATGAACACCCCAGTGAGCAACTGTGGTCGACATTGCATTTGATTGTATAATAACGACTACTCCGGATAATTCTTTCGTTGTCTTCAAGTAAACAAACTATTGAACTTATGTTGAATTTTAATTTTGTTTCTTTTCGGCGAAATTATTTAGTTTTAGTTTATAAAAAATTGCATTTTAAGTTGAAGACATCAAATGTTTGGTCTTTCTTGGATAAGTTCTAAAAATAACAACAAATGTAATACTGACTGCTTCCCATTCAGGTTTAACTTGACCGTTTGGTATTCTTATTTGTGAATCCTATAGATTAATAATTGATGTGTTGATTTTTCCAACGAAAATCGTCCAAATTACGATTTTCATAACGAGTATTGTTTCTGTGTATTATCTGTAAAGGGATCACGTCAAATTTGTCGTATCATGTTTTCCTGTGTTGCTATTTTAAACGGTCTTAATATTTAGTTACCTATATGAAACCCTATATTTTTAGGTCGTCTCAAAATCGTAAAATGTAAAGATCGAGAAAGTGAGCGGCAATGGATAATTCATATTTTACGATAAAATTGTGATTGTGGCTCTGAATGACAATTACGGATTTGTATTCAGTATGAAGTCTTTGTCAGTGTCTTGTCCTGAGTAATTTCTTTTTCTTTAAGGTTGACTTAAATAATTAAACAGAATGCATTGGATTTTTCCATATTCGCATCGACTAAAATGTTATACGAAATAGATACTTTAGATTATAGATACCTATTTGAGAGTGCACTTGTGGTGTATTTAGTGCAGATTTTTTTTAAATAATTTGGATTCTTGTAAGTCACCTAATTTGCATTGTAAGATATAGAAAGTATAATTCCTTAGTGCGAGTGCAAGCAGTCAAGATTATTTATTTTTCCTTGCAAAAGTGTAATATATTGTTCACGTTTACTTGAAATCCGTAGATGCCAACATGTTTATTTTTAAGCCAACCTTAAAATTATGAATTAAATGAAGGTTTCGTCTAGTTTGTCATTGAGTCAGTTTGTTGTCGTACATACATTTGCAATGTGTATGCTGTTCAATTAATTGTACTGCTAATCTTAAAGATGAATGTTCTTCACATTTCTATGACGGTTAACTGAAAACAACAGACAAATGTAGAGCGAGTTCGTGTTTGCCTCATTTCCGGTTTAATTTAATTTCCTTACGAAGGAAAATAATAGGGTTGGTAATTTGTACAGTGTGGTGAAGTGATCCAGAAAAAAACTGACTATTTAAAGGGAGAAATTGTCACCAGTAAATACTACGATATTGTCATTGTCGGAGACTAATTACTACTTACAAAAATCTAGTAATACAGCGCCATCGTCCAATGAATGCAGATACAATATCCTCGCTAATAGGTTTAAGCACAAGATTGTCACACCAAGTATTTCAAAATAAAATGCAGTGTCGCTAGCAAATAATTTTTAAAATACGAATATATTGTAGCAGAAAAATTGAATCATCGGAGAAGAAAAATGAGAAAAATATCATAATAGTGGAAATTAGTTTTTTAGTGTCCTGCTGTTCTCCTTTTTACTCCACCTTAAATAAACATTTCAGCTCAGTCAATTGTGAAAATTAAGAGCAGAAAATCTAGAAAGAAAATTGTTTACTGTATTTACATTACAAAACAGGAATTACGTACTATCAGTTTGGGAACGAGTGTAGTTGAGATACCCAAGCTAAAAGGGGCCACTATTTTTGTCAGGTACAGTTTTGCACACTGAGAGAGCATGTAATTAATTTGAACAAAGTGCTTGCATTGAGTTATTTACTTTCACCACTAAAAATTTTTTTTAAATAATCCAAGTACAACTACTATGCCTACATGAGGGCCCTAGCCTAAGTGTAAATAACAAAACCATGTGAGATCTATCCCCTACCCTAATCACGATAGAATGGGTCACAGTTGATGTGCCTAAAAGTTAACCAGGTTTGCGACTTTTTCGACCAGAGACAAAATCGAGTGCATTTTTAAATTTTCTTGTGTGCAAAACTGCGCCAGCCACTAAAATACCATGGTCCAGAAGATTCTGATCCAAATTGGATATCGCATGTGCACTGTGTACCTAAACCGTTGTAATCGAAGAAATGCATGCTTCACATATAATTCATTAGTTCAAAGTTTTCCAATAGTTTGTTGTTAGCTATTGAATTCATTTTTGTTTGTTTAAATGGGCGAGAGAAAGAAGTAGGAAGCATAAAAGTGGAGTAATTCGTGAAAAAAAAGTAAGTGCTCGTTTAAATGTGTGTGCATCTGAAAAAAGACTACGAATACATTACATACGTGTGCTTTGGTTGCGTAAGACTCAATATATATTATTATTATTGTCATTATTATGATTATTACAGTATATTATTACATTGTGTGATTGTCAATGATGTCATAAAATGTCGAGGTGAATTTAATTAATTACGATTCTACGATAGGTTAAGTAGCGTTAATAATGCTGTATAATGCAATTACAACAAATAGGCTGTAGTAATAATAATGAAATAAATTTACTGTATTTAAAATCAATACGTATAACGCCGTAACCTGTAAATTAACTACTGAAAATATGTAATGATGATTTATGATAGTTACTACATGAATGAAATAATGTACATAAAATGCATGTAATAATCGAAACATAATAATTAACAATAAACCAACTGACACAAGTACATGTACATTTATATACAAAACTACACACAGCATGGATTAGTCGAATTCTCAATTCTTTAAATGTAGCAGGCAGAATTTTTTCAATTCTATTATTTGCATTGACTGTAGGTTCATCTGACTAGCCAGATCATTAACTATTCTAATCAATCGTTTATTCCGCAAAATAGATTAAAACTGAAATTAATTTCGGAACACAATTCCCTAGAATGCTCAGTCCATGAAAGAACGCAGCCGATAAAATGAAAAATGATTTTCGTAAAAATAAATAAAGATAAACGGAACAAGTATTCCGTGTCACACCATATGCAAATTATTATTATAAATATTCATTCAGACAAATGTACTTTAAACAAAGCTAGATTTTTCTGACCCGTGCGTGGAATATGGTTATAATATCATTTGTAAGATTCACATTTAAAGATGTCGTACTATATAGCATTAAGAAAATAAAATAACACGCAAAATTATTTGGTCAATAATACTTTGAATTACTAGAATTCGATTATCATATAGTAATTAAATAATAAGAGATGAATCGACTTGTATGGAAACCAAAGATTTTTGTGGAGATTTTTCATCTAAATCATCAATATATTTCTTCTGGCGTCCTTCGTCACGCCTCTTTTCCCAATTGCTCACAATTCGAAGTGGATAGCACAATATTCCTGATAAAGCTAACGCGATGCCTCCAAATATAAAAGTATTATCGTAGCCTCCTGTAATCTCTTGCAAATATCCTGGAGAAATGTATTCAATATTAATAAATTTTTAATGAGGGAATTGGACTACATACAGTTTGTTGTAGAACATTGTTTTTTTAAATGACATTCTGTAAAAGTTACCCATGCATGGATTTCCTGCAAAAGTGGCCACTCCCATGAACAAAAGGGCTAAACCGAAACCATCATTGAATTTTTCCAGACCGAGAAATTCCATAATTATGATGGAACGGAGACAGGCAAAGCACGCTGTAAATAATTATAACAACCGATTTTGGTAAAGGAAACTTTATAGAAAATGTCTCAAATTTACCTATGCTGAAGCCAAAAACGATAGCGTAGCCAACTAAGAGGTAATAATCGTTTAGAAGGGGGCTCAGAGCTGTGGCAAATCCTCCCAATGTGAGACCAACATTGCTTATTATAAGTGGATTAGCCCATGGACGGTCAGCCATCCACCCGATCTAGATTGAAATCGGTGCAAATGATCTAGTGTGTATGTAATTATTTAATTTAATTGTGATGGATAAATTAAATGTATAGGAACTGACCAGAATTCTCATAAATGTGTTTGCAACCCCAATCGTCGAAATCAGATAAGACGCATAGTCATCTTCCACACCATCTATTTCCTTCGCCCTGTCTACAAACGGTGATTATGTATAATATATGGAAAAAAAACCTTTCATTTCAAATTAGAGTTAAGGTACCCGTGAGAAATGCAAAGGGGACGAAAAATCCTAGCATTGTGATCCCGCCTGTAATGGCAATGAGAAGAAACGTGGGACTTTGCAATAGAATGACGGGAGTCTTCATCATTCTACAAAACGCTTCCCAGTGAGATTCTTTCTTCAATATTTCGGGGAGGGGGACAGGAAAGGTCACGCTGGGTCGTCTCTCTTTCTCTTCCTTTTTCACCACTGCTCACTCACATTTATTTTATGAATAACTTTCTTTAATGTTTGTATTGTTTGAATTTGGCAGAAATATTACATTTGGTAGGTAAAGGCCGATATAAAAGTGCAAAGGAGATGGAAATGAAACAGAGCACAGCTTCGCAGAGGAACGTCGCTTGCCATCCATAATGACTGGTCACAAACTGAACGGCCAAAGTAATAACAACTGTTCCGGCCCCTGTCCCACAAACGGCGATTCCGGTGGCCAAGGCCCGCTTATTTTCAAAGTACACTCCGACCACCACGATCGATATTTGAAACATCATTCCGAATCCAATCCCACTGATGACTCCGAAGAAGAATAGGTGGGCGTACCAATTCGGTTTACTGGGAGAGGAAACGTACGCAAGAAGGAGACCTGAGCCCGCCAACGTTGATCCAGTAATGGCAACCGGACGAAACCCAAACTTGTTTGTCAAAATCGATACAAGGGGGCCTAAAATATTATTTTAATGTTTACATTGGAATTACTTCACTTAATGGAATTGATTAATTCAATTAAAAACGTTTGCAATCTTTTCGTTGTGCATGGGGTATACGAGCCCTTCAACATATCATTCATTAAATGCTAATTAGTCTTAAAATTTCAAATGTTAAATACTACTAAATTTTTTGGAGATGAATTATTTGTGAAATTATGAAACTATTAATATAAGTTCATTGTGTTTTTGTTTTACCGACAAGAAGAGTAATTCCTAAAAGGACGCTTCCAATTAGACTGTAGGTAGAAGTGGTCATTTCTTCTTTACTCTCTTTTATGATATGTTCCTGCATTACTCCGTGTGTCAGAGAAATTCCGTCTAAAATTACATTGGAAAAGAATGAAGCAGCCACAACGACCCAGCCCCATCCTCCATCTGGGGCATAACTCACCAATTCACCAGTCTCTTTGCCTTCCTAGATTTAATTCAGTTGCACATTTAACCATTTAATTTTGATTGAATATGCTATGTTTTCAATAATTGTATATATTTTAATCTTACATCAGTCAAAGCCTGTTTGAAGGAATCGACGTCTAGATGGTCCTTGCTTGATCCTCTACGTTTAAACTGAAGAGCTTCTATTTCGACCCCAACAGTATCTGTGTCCAGTTGCGACTCTCGTTTATTTTTCGAGCTGTCCTTCATGTTTCGTCACGAAATCTATTGTAAAATCAAGAAAGTAGATCACATATAATTCAAAACTTAATTCTTTTGTTTAATTGGGCAAAAATTTCCTTGGTTCACTATTTTTTGTTGAGGTAATTAGACCTGTGTGGAAAACACCAGTCCACTAATGCGCGGTTCAGAATCTCTTCGAAATTTAATAAATAATGCAAACTTGTGACTAGACGCGCTAATAAATTTTACATTGCACTTATGCAAATGAAGAGTGTTTCGCAAATGTTTTGTCTATCGATATTCACAGTTTTAAAAACGAAGAATATATAACTACTTAAAGCACGATTCCACTTTGCAAGCAAGATAATCAAAGCTGTTTATTTATTGAATAAATAAATAAAGGAAAAGAAATGCGTGAATTTGCCAAAATGAATTATTCCAGTATTATGTATTTGCAGTTTCAACTTGCTCATACTCTTAAGTTATTAAATGATGTTCTATCTCTCCCTCGTGGCCACTGGGTCAGTTCAATGTGTTTACGGCTCTATCACTCATTGTACACCCACATTTCTATTTTTAGCCTTTGTACAAATACATAGGTTATGAGTAGTTACCTTTTAAGCAATTATAATATTACACACTCACACGGTGGCAAATAATTTGTTTTTCAAAACTTTCTTATAATATCATGTTTTAACAATGTACAAATTATACAAGCAACAGATTCCACTGTTAAATTTGTAGATGAACACAGAACTGTGTAAAATGTTTTGAGACTATGTGTAAAAACATGAGACCCAAATATTTCATTTTTTTTCCTCCTTAAGAGTGTTTTCTGTTTTCCATGTTAAAATGTCGTGTCAGGGAATATTGAGGAAATGAACACTTCAGCACTGGAAGTGCGTGGTCATGTTATTTTGTGGTTAGAGTTGAGATATTTAGTTGTAATATAGTTTGCAAAATTCATACAGTCCAGTCAACATTTTTCACGGAACTAAAGTGTTGGTTGCGCAATTGGGTTTTGCAAACCAATTTTCCCAATGGACAAATTAGGTTTCGGGTTTCTGGTGCCTTCAAATCATTTTGGGGGGAAATATACACGCATTAAGGATAAGGATAATTTACCACGCTCTTGAAACGTGTAAAAGGGTCAAGGTAAATATTTTAGTAGTTTCTAGTTTCTGCAGTAGAAAACAGAAAAATCTCAAAACTTTGGGAAACTTTTCCCGAATGAATTTCTAAGAATTTCGGTGACAATGCAATGATATCACTCAATGACCCATTGCTAATAAAATTAAAATAACTAGTAACTAGTTACTACTACCACTAAAGCAAAAGAGACACTGTATGAATGCATTTGACTTGAAGGAAAATATAATTTCCAATGCTGTAGAGTTTAATTCTGCTTATATTTACATATTGCATACAATTTTCAAAGAACAAAAATGGCAATATATATTGGCATTGGCATAATAATATACTAATTCAAGTAAAGTTACACCTGAAGGATTATTGAGTATGCCTCTGAATATTTACAGTTGATAAAGTGTAAAACACGCATCTCAAAAACGTTCTGTCTCCATGCAAAACCCATTTCACACGTCTGGATCGGCAATGGGTGAAGGCGAGACAAAAATAATTTTATTGTGACAAGACACATTGTTGTAAACGTATTTATTCTGATAGTGAATACAGTGATAGATATTGGTGAAATTTCCTTAGTACCAATTTATAATTTTTACGACACCTTTTAATCGGAATGGACTTTGCACTTACCTGTAGTCCTCAGTGACGTTGGCCAGTGTTTACTTGGGAAGTCATTCAAATACTAAGGAAAGTTTTATCCTACAATCTTTTTCTTGCTGTAGGATTAAACGATGGTAGGTGGCTATGTTATTTTATACGCATTTTCAAGTGTATTCACTTTTCCAGAGTATAATATAACACAAGGGATATTGATTACTTCATTTGCATTTCACATGCATCTCTTCAATTACGCAAAAAGTCAATGTTAAATGCCAAAAAGCGTGATCACGGGCCATTCAATATTCCAGGAACGTGTTACACAATATTTTACAAATTCTATACAGCTTATCCATTTCACCATGTTTTATTAGCTTTGCATACATGTGACTTTGTGTACTTACACATCGCATTAACAAATATTTTCTTCCCAGTTGCTGGACTAATTGCAGACAATGCAATCATGAATCATGTTCATTTTGTCCTTGGATTTTAAGAACGCGTGAGAGGTTCGAAGTCAGGAAACGGGACACGATCGATCGGTAACGAAAAGTTTGAAAATGAAAGCGGTAAAAAGTTCAAAAGCTTTCAGTGCACACACAAATGCATGAAAACCCATGAATGCATTTTTTAAGTCTGATCAATACAGGTCTCCATTGATAATTGCTTTTACCACATGGCTAATAATTAACAAGCCTTTCTCTTTCAAGATTTTAATCAAGTTTTTCAATGCTTCCAATTTGAAGGTTTTTAAATTGAACTACTTATTAAAGATGATCACAAAGGGTAGCCACAAAAATGAACGTGGGATGGTTTCCATCTTCAATCCAGCAGTAAAAACCTTTTCAGCTTTAAGTATTAGTGATTCTACTTAAGAGTCTTAGAATTTTCCATAGATTTTACAAATTTATTACCTGTTTGCGTTGTACCTACTTTAAATGTACTACTCCCCATTGGGTCATTTTGTGTGACATTTGAATTCTTATGCAAATTGCATTATTTCCATTTGCACAGGCTTTCAAAATTGTCAAAGTGCTGTGTGCACTCAAATATACATAATTAAAACTTGGAAGGAGTTACGCTTGTATAAACATAGAAGCACATTCGGTAGAAAAGTATTGACTCTCATCTTTGCTGTAGGAATATTTGGTATGCACTTTTAAACCAGTAGATCAGCAGTTGTATTGCTGTGTCATCTAGTTTATTTATTATCTCATGTTACGCAAGTGCTAAAGACCCCGACCTGTTTAGCAGCATGATTTTACTGGTAGTACTAGGACGATGTAGAAATCCTGTGTATGTATATAATAAGTTAGCGGATGTGGTGAATAAATTAGGCAGCAATTAGTGCTTTGGACTAATCCTAGCTAATACATAATTACTATGTTGCATATATTTATTTTAGTACTTGGTATATGGTTGTACGAGAAACAGTTACGTGGTCGTATTAGTTAGTAGTGCCTTTTCGTAGTAAGTGGGTGAAGTGAATGCAGAACGGTACACCGAGTACGTAGTAAAGAGTGCGAGAGAGTGCAGGAGGCATAAGAATAAGAAGGCAATAAGTCAGGTGAAACTCGTGAAACACGAGAGACTGTTATGCTATATAATATTATAACAGTAAGAGTAAGTGAGACACTTGAGATTTTAGAGAAGAGGAGCAGCAGTTGGGATGCAATTGCCAATTCTGTATGCATTTGCCATCGTCACGCCAAGTGATTAACCGTTTTTCCTTCATGTCCAAACCATCCTCTCTTCTACCACATCTTGTCTACACATTAATACCAGCAGCAAGTAACGACTTCATTATTATTACCACTATACTAGCTAGTACTAGGTCATGGTATTTAAGCAGCAGCTCGGTATTAAATACCAAAATATCGTTCTGTATGCACCCACAAATAATATCCACGATTCAAAATTAGTTTTGACAGCATGTAAATATTATATGCATTATGTATAGACATTCGTGTCATTCAAATTACACTTTGACCTGATTTATCTGTTCCTGAATATTTCTGACTAGATAAATAGAACGGCCATGCCTTCATGTCCTCGCTCAATTTATTTCATTAATTCTTGCTCTACAGATTTTTATTTAATGGTGTAATTAAGGAATACAAATGTATTTCGTAATTATCGTGATGTATTTAAATGTACGTGTAAGTAGATTCTTTTCGAGAAAGCTTGTGTAAGAAACATAGAGGTTTGTTTCTGGGTGCTTCTGGCTGTCGGCGGATGAAGATGATGCATTGTGTGTGCTATTGTTGTGTCAAATGTTGAGAGACAGCGCAGCGCTTGTACTACAATGACAATGCACATTATGCTGCTATGCTGACACGGATGGAAGCTTAGCTTCCAGGCAATGATCGCATCGTACACCTGAGACTGGCTTTTTCTGTAGTACTTAAGCACTGGGCTACTCATTCATAGAACTCCTCTCTGTCAACAGCAGAGCCTACCTGTCTGTGCTAGTCTACAACACCATTAGCATTAGCTCAGGATGAAAATAATGGAGGAAAGCACAGGGTATCCCCAACAGTTAAGGAAACGTATGCTTTTATTATTGTATTGTTTGCTTTTTGGAAATCTGGTGGAACCTCACAAAATATTTTATGACTTAATTTCCGTTACAATTTACTTGTGGGCTTCGAATAAGCTTTCATACGTGAAATACATTGGATTACCTTTTAGTAATATAGTAAATGTTTATGGACACCCTGTACGAATTTAGTAGCATGAGAACAGAGCAAGTATACTAGTAACTAGTCTGCAGGGATATCTAGAGAGAGAGAGAGAGAGAACATCAGCCAGTACAACCACCACAACAAAGTGCATTCCTGATTCTTTCCAACAGAATCTCTCATTCTAAATTCCCAGTGTGAGCACGACACACAACTGAAGGCAGTTAAACGTGCTCCTCAAAACTTACTGTAAAAAATACACCTACCACTCTGTAAAGCTGATATGAAAAAAGTCAAGATTCAGCTGACCAAACCAAATATAGCACAATTATTACCTACAGTCTTATTAGTAGCGCCCAAGTGTAACTAAATATATTGTATTTGCAAAAGAACATCATAAGTGATCTTTGTAGTTGTTGGTAGCGTTTGGTGTGTAAAAAATTGTGCAAACAGAATTAACGGAACCTGTGTAAAGCACGGAACGCAGCCACCACCACCCGGAATGGATCAAATGGGCCGGTAGATTTAATTTCAAAATCAATTTTACTACCTACTATTGGAATTTCGGCAAAGTGCTCAAGTGAATTTTAATATAGTGCCAATTTGCAGTTCGCTAAAAACTTTTACATAGTCGCATAAAATTTGTGGTCTTTCCTTGTGTTTGAGACAATGGAGACTTGCAAGTATTCACTAACGTAACGACTTCCGTTTACTCATTGAATTTTTGAAGCAATTTTCCTCGTGTACGTTTAAATTTTAAGATTCCACTGTCAGACGAAGAAATGAAGTTCGATAAGTAGGAAAATCCATGTGCAAGTGAGCAGCTATGGTGGTGATAAAAAGTCGTGGGGTGTCTATGCCGCACTGGAATTTCTCAGTGGTTCCTGCCAGAAGGTCAACATAAACATTTTCTGCTCTGTCTGTGTGGTGAGTCTCGAGTGTAGAACCACTACTGCTCTTATACTCTTATGTAGACTTGTTTCATTTGGATTGACCAACAACTAGAACTTCTTCTCTGTTCTCTATTGCTTTGCTTCTGTTTCGTGCAATGCGTAGTAATGTTTTCTGTAGACAAGAACTACAGCGTAATATTATGTAACATGTCCCGTCTTTGTGCATAAGTTGCATTATTCTAATACAAGGAAGTTAAACAAAAGAATTCTAGACGCATTGCGTTTTAAGTACGTGAGGATTTATTAGCATAAGATTCAAATATTTCATAGGCTTTATATAAAAAAATTAAAAGGTAATCCTTATACATTATAATTCGAAATGAAATTTATTCGTGATTACATACGTGAACTTTGTTACTATATTTATTCACTGTGCCTGTTGAAAAGTGTTGTAAAGGGTGCTATATGTAAATATATGGAATATTACAGCAATTTCTAGTTCATAAATGTGCAATGCACACATTAGAACATAGAGAGGTGGGATATGAGACTTATCAGCGTCTCTTTACATGAAATTTCTTGGTAAATTCCGTTGCAACTATCGTTTTTGGCTGAATAGGAGGCTAGTTTTGCAAATATCCTTGTAAACGACAGGTCTTGGCATTTTCTTACAATTTATCCATTTATCAAAGATATTGTGTCTTTTGCTATCTAATACGTATATACATTCTTTTAGTATTGTGTAGTGCAGACGTAGGTATAGAGGTGGTTCTAGCAATGTTAGCTATAATCTAATCATTAGAATGTGAAATTGCGACTGAAGAAAGAGAAGAAAAGTGAAAACGTTGGTTGCCACATGAAGACACGGATTCACACAGGGAAGGGCAAAACTAGAAATTCATTTTCAACCCTTTAGTTAGTTATTCCTTATAGCAAGTCTAGAACTTATTTGAACTCTGCTCATTCACTTAGTGTGGGATATAGCAAAGAGGATGTAGGTGTGCAATCCTGTTACAGAATATAAGAAGAAAATTGTTGGTGGTGGCTGCTGCTGCAATGAATATCTTTTTAGAAGAGATACCGTCTACGCCTCTCCATTTCTTCTCAGCAACACGAAATTACAGTTTATAAATTATTTTCTAAGGAATTCCATTCAATTGCTGATGAAAATTGCTTAAAACTTCACTCTGTGGTGAAACTGGAGTTGATTTACGGAATAACAATCAAGTGTGCAGTTTCCAAGCAAGGTGTTGTTGCATTTTTATAATACATTAAGTTTACTATGTGTGGTAGGTGTAACTTTTAAAACGACTGGTAAGCAAGTCGAAATCGTTTTGGGTTATAGAGAGAGACCGGTTTGAATGTAACAAAATGTATAGTCATTCATCTGATGTCTTTACCTACATATTAAGTCCGAGAATTTCTATTGCGTCTGCCAACGTACGAGTACGAGGGAGATAAAAAATCATTGAATAACCCAGTTTTTGTTTAAAGTGATGGTGCAACTTCGTTGGTAACAGATTCTATTGTGATTTTGGACTTAAATATCAACATCTACCATTTACAATAGTGGAATATAATGAGATTATTTTTCCTTAACATGATCAGGTTTCTCATGGAATTTACAATCCGGAGCTGGTATCGTAAATATGTAGTACATCTGGTTGAAGTACATGAGAAAATACTATTCTTAATGATCTTTATTCGCCTTGCTAATATTCAGTATAAGAAGATCCATGTATAAATTAACGACGTTTTCCTATATACGCTAATTGATCTATATATACGAATGTTTAGTACCTAGTGCTTGTTAATTTACACAAAATTTAAGTCTGTTGAAGGCGTGTCGTTAATGATTCTTGCGAACGCACTAGAAAAATACTGCGGTACAATACAAGTTACAAAAATGCAACATAGTATTCATTGCTCAGACTTGAATGCCCCTCGTGTGTAGACAAAGCGGGCAGATCAATTGTGGTTTGAAATGTATTATAGTAATGTGGTTACCGTTAAGTGTAAACTGTTTGTCCATTTTTTCTCCTCGATTTTATTTTAGAGTTCATGCGTGTACGGTGAGTCAGTCAGTCGGTGGTTGCGTTGTAAATTCAAGTTCAAGTCATCTCGTTCTCTCACGTCTCGAATCTCTACCCAACGAGCATTACATGAACATGAAACGAAGGTTGCATTCGTTACATAAGCGCTGCCACCTCAAATGTTTACATGTGTGTAAAGACTCTTCTCAACTCAAGATCACTTCATTTAAACAAACATGCATTGGCTATAGAAAAATAACATTGTATTTGTACTTGCAATTGTGACACCAAAAATATCAAAAGAAAGTCTCTTTTTTTGTTTTTCAACTTCACTTTTATCCTTTGGTCAATAATTTATGAGAAAAAAAGCTCAAAACTAATTTTTTAGTTCTACCTTACACTTTATAGTAAACTATTTACTACTTAGAATAATTATTATTTTCTTCGTATGTATTTAATAGTACTTTACAAATTCAATTCGAAGAGCTCTTTGATTGGGGAAACAAAAATTCTTATCGCGCACACCTACATAGTAATTAAGTGGCATGTACTAACAATAAGTAAGGCCATTTTAAAATGTAGTTTAATATCCTATAGAGTACATAGCGCTTGTATGACCACAGTAGTACAATTTCTTGCTTCTGAAAGTAATCTTCTTCAGAGTACTCAATAAGCTGCAGATTATACATTTTTACTACTGCTCATTAAAAAATACCGTTTTTACATTATGACCCCTTCCCCAAGACAAACAATGAGAAGAAACCACTGAATTTTATTTCAGACAAATTAATAAATGAATACATTGATCTTGATATATGTATCTGCTTGATACAATTATTTTTATACACATAAAGAAATAACAGAATGGATATACCTTAAATTGTTTTTTCAAACAAATGACAAAAAGTAAAATCATTGAGTAATAGACGGCAGAAAGTTTCAGCAGCTAATAATAAATAATTTCAATATGTATTGCGTTTTAACGAGTTCGTTTCATTCATAAAGTTGTACGTATAGAGCCAGTCGAGCAGATTAAGAAAACGTGCACGTAGGATAAGAAAGGGTGAAAATAACACTAAAGATATTGAGAGATTTACAGATAACAGTTACTAACTAGACACCAATTAAGTTACAAGTGCCGACATGTAGTCTACATGGTTCTAAATGTATAAATTTCTACTGGTAGACAATCTTACATTTACTGATAAGAATTTTTGTTTGTCTAATATCTAACTCACGATTAAAACGTTCAGCAGACGATATCATGTTTTTATTTCGTTACAAAAAGAGAGAAATTGTCGTAATTATTTAAACGTCAAATGGAACTTGATTGATTACCTTACAGCCTTAAAATATTTATAGGAAGTAGCTTTGAAAATGGAAATTTGTGATTTCTCGGCTAATTATCAAAATTTATTTTTCATAGTGTTCAGATTCATTTTATGAATTATTTCATTTGAAAGCATCATTTTTCAAGGTTTCAGAGTTACTCTGATAATGTACTTACATACATGGAAAAGGTTTATAAGAAGTGGAAAGAAGTAGATTTTATAGGCGTAGACAAAAAGAGACAGGAAAGAATGCGGTGACTAAACTGTGGATGTACATTGTACATTGTACTAAGGTACAAGGTGAAGGTTGGTGGAAAAGTTGACCTCATTTCTAGTCCGCTGTACAAAACACATGCTTACGACGCTTCCCTTGGTTTGGTGCACAGTTGACGCTTCTATACCTTTGTCAATGGCTTTATAATTATGAGTATTGCCTCCAAGTGCACATCCGTAAATGACAATGGGAGAGGCTGCACACAATTCATACTTATAATGTATTAATAACTTAATAGCCAAAGAATGCATGGAATCCTTCTCTTCAAGACGAGAGCAATAAATACGCGTCACTGTCAATTCGTCATCACAACCCTTTTAGGCTTTGTCCCCCAACACACACCAAATTACCTTTTTTCCGGCCACCTAAAACACTTTTCTGTCTCAAAAACTCAAGCTTCAATGTGCCGTTCCACCTATATTTTAATCTACAAATATTTGACAAGCCCCTTTGATATCCATACTCAATATAATATGTATATCCATCGACGTTAGTATTAAGAATCATTTTATCTACATATCGTTTAGAAAATTCATTATTTAATATTTCCCCGGGGTATTCTACAGTTCAAAGTAATTACTGATAAATAAAAATTTTGATGATGTTGAATTGAAAAAGTGGGAATTCTCATTGTCAGTGAAACCCAATCTCCAACTTTTCATTTTCCCAGTATGAATAAGATGGTATTTATGTATGTAAAAATTTGTCGTTGTCTGTATTATGAAAACTGTGTATCAAAAAATTGATTTCACATTGAGAGTTTGCATTAGTATACACCCTTTTGTAGCAAATTTCCCTTACAAGAACACTTCTTAAAATTGATTAAAATGTTGATAATGTCATTTAGCATTGAATACGCCATGAACTTAATTACGCACTTGATAGTTGGCAGTTGGCATACTATCTATCTATGCGTTAATTTGCGTTCAGAATACTGAGTGTTGAGAAATCGTATTTAACACACAGCAAGTACGTGATTCATTGATATTCATGGCATAATCCTCGTGCTCAATATCTCTATGACTCTATTGACTGTTCGTTTTATGTTGTTGACTCTGCCAAAGGGTGACTGCTTGGTCAATAGGTCATTCCTTGCCCGTCTCTGACAACAACATACATACAGTTCCACATATATGTAAACTCGCCGCCAATTTCCAGTTTCACTAAATATGTGTGCACACAATAAACTCCTTTTGCAAATAATTGGCCGATAAAGTGGTTGTGAAACACAAGTCATTAACGTATTTATTTTGCGATTTACTGGATGTTTCAGTGAACAACACTTCCTCGCTTCTCACTTCTCGCTCACTCACGCCAAGTGAACAATGAGAAATAATGCTGGACCTTAAAAATAGTTTCTCATATTAGTATCGAAAACATCTTCTAAAACGTGAGATAATTTTTTGCATTAAAATTATGCAAGGTGACCTTTACACGAATTTCCTTGCAAATTCTTTCCAGTGCAGTTCCATGTGTCGTCGTGTGCACTATGAACAAATACCAAAAATACGTGTGTGTAATCTCATTCAAGACTTTAGTATAATTCCTGTGTTCTTTAGAGGGTAATATTTTTTCTCCTAAAACATATTGTACATACGTATAGTGTAACCAGAATGGAGTATCACATGTTAATTTAAAAAACGTATTTACCGGTGCAATGATTGTGAGCATTTGGAAAATGTTATAAAACTCAAAGGTATCGTAAAAATTTTACTGCTCTCTGGTCATACATGCAATGCATTGTGTGGGCGAATAGATATCATGAGTGTCTATGTAGAATATATTTAACAAAATCCTATGGCGGAGTGATTGTATTGGCACGTTTGAATCTGATGACGTTAAACCATAAAATATTACTCCAGAAATTTGTACCACACAACACAAGCATTGAGGTATATTGTACCACACAAATCTTTTTTTAGATTCACCGAAAGTGTTCACCTGTGTAATAATGGTTTACGAAGCAATGCAGAGAATTAACGATTATTGGTTCAATAATGTCAAGCCATATATACATTGTTTGATGTAGATAAACATATCAGGCACGTTAAATCATTTTTAGAAATTTACTGCCACGTGGAGCTAGGAACTGCACTCAGAAGAAATTAGGGAAGTAACTCCACTCTGCATGTACTCAAAGTGTAAATGGATACATTCAATGCAGGAAATTCATTTTTGGGGTATTTATTCTGCAGCAAAAGTATACTTACACTTGTATAGGTATATTGGGAATAAGGCTGCGCTGCTCGTGTATTGTGTCGTGACGCAATGGTCACAGTAAAAATAGGTAAAAACGTTGTTTGAGTGAGGACGATTTGATGCTATCGTGTAGAAGGAGTCAAAGGCCGTGCAGGTCACAGTCCAATTCTACCATTCATTCCAGACTCATAAGGAACAAGACTATCTCTTCTATTTATTTATCTCTCTTTGTGTGTTTGTCTCCTTGTCTCCATTGGTTCATCCATCGGAGTGCCCCTGGCACATATGTTCACATATCCAGTAAATTTTCCTCCAAATTATTTTAATTCTGTGTGCTAACAACCACAATAGCTTCTTCCTTGCTACTGCATCTCCATTCTTTTCCATTGTGACACACTGACAATCAAGTAGTGTTCTCAGTTTTTCAAAGCGAACACAAAAGTAAGAAATTCTTAATTTTTTACAATATCTATTCTTCACAGGGGAAGAGTTTCTTTCCACTGCTTTTATTGCAGACAATAATATTTTCCTCATTACTTAAATGAAGAGTTGCATCACAACTTTTTATCACTACGACGCTATTTTTGGAGACTAAAAGTGCTAAAAGTAGAAAATTTTAAGTTTCCCGGATGAGAGCATTTAAAAAAATCCTATTGCAGTTATGTCCCCCAAATGTAATCTCCGTAACATTGAGGTTATCACATGAGAGCTGGATAATTTCATTATTATAAAGAGCTGTAGTTCCTAACCACCCCGCGGTGATAAACCACCAACCGTTTTAATGTATGTATACTGTGCGTACATGTTCATTTAGTGTGATTACGAGGGGAACCGTACAATGGAACAAGTTGTAGGTATTTTCTGAACCATACATACGTCAAAATTGTGATTGTGAAAGAGACGAGACTGATTGCGGAATAGAACTCTATCAATCATTAGTTGCTCTGTGCATGGTATTAAAGACAATATGCACTCGTGCCATTGCATAAAATTTATGCCATTTTGTGAGTTTCTCGCGTGTCTCCTTGTCTATTCCAGCATAGAACTTTTGGAAGTGACCATAAAAAAGTAGGTATAAGAATTGTTTTTATTTATTAATAAAATCATCTGGAAAGCTTCTTTTATGTTTTATGCAATCATTTAGTAGAAAATTTAAATATTTTTATGACATTACATGTCGATCTTCACACAATGCTAGAAGCTGGAGGAAAATCGTAAGAAAAAAGTCATGATTGTGCACCCAAACGAGTAAACCCAGAGTTATCCACAGTTAAAATGGCTAAATGTTACAAAAGAACTAAATGACAAAAGAACTAAATGTTCGTGGTTACCATAGTAGTTACCCATTTTAGTCATAGAAAGTAAATGCGACATTGTATAATGCCACATTTGTGCAACAATTCGTGTTTCGCTGCCTAGCAATAATAGGAAATGCTGTTATTCCTAGAATCAATTTGTTTGATGGTGTTTCTGGAAAGTCTGATGGAAACCGCTTTTGGCGACGATGCATGAGAAAAAGTGACTCCAATTCATGTTCTGTACAACTTTGAATAAAGGCGGAGCTGGAAATTTGCTGTGGAACACGGATAATGTTCCATATTTCTGTCGTAATTGTGCCATGAATGCGCATTGGACTAGTCGATATCGTACAACCGCAGTGCATGTAAATTCCTCTAATCACTCACTATCTATCACACATAAATAAACAAGGGAGCGAGCAAGCCCCATTATTCTAATTTATTATTTAGACATGAGTTAGTTCCACACAGTGACAGACAGCAGCAGGAACGATGTGCACCCATCAGCACACAACAACAGGTTGCTCAATTTTACATACAGTGTATGTGCGTGTATTACACTAAAAGTGTCTCTTTTCCTTAAAAATCGATATTCTCGATGATAGTAACCTAAATAATCCCTAATTTCTAGCGTTCGATCCTTCATTATCGATCAATGTCGATCGTCGTGCCACAATACTTTCGCTGTAAACAGAATACATGCTAATTACGCAGAGACAAATTAGGCGAACAAGTTGGTTAAGGTCACTCTGCTGGAAAATATAATAGCGTGTACTTTCAGCTACAGCAAGGGTATACAGTTATTTGTATTGTCTTTATTGTAGTTACAAAAGCGGAGCAGTCTTGTGCACTTTTTACGCGAACAAAGATTTTGGAAAATTGTTGGAATAAAAAAATAATTACATTTAATTCTCATTTTTCCCCAGGTAATTTTTAAGGGATTTTCCGATAAGCCATCCGATAAGTGGTTCCCGAAGAAGAAGAGGCACAATTTTCTCTGGAGACTAGTGTTTACAGAAAAGGTGTAGGTGAGAAATCAAGAGTAGCAGCGGCAGCGGGTTGATCTGTTGAGACGAATGATTCGGTGTAATAAGAAAGACTGCATTGACAGCAGCAGCAGACTCCGACTGAAGAATAATGGACTCGGTGTCTTCGGCGGTGGCAAACACCAGCAGAAATGGAGAATCGACGAGACAGGAGATTGACAGCAGCCTCCACAATAATGTTCTTTCGTCGTCCTCCTCCGGCTCCCATGTCATAATCTACCGCAGTGCCAAATACCGAGGAGCCATCGAGAGAATGAGAGATTATGCGTCAACCTACAGCCGTGTCTACATCCTGCAACCAATTATGTCATCCGTAGACAAATTCAGAAAGTCTCTCTATGAAATCCTCGGATTCTTTCTTCTCATGTTGGCCACCCCGTTCCTACTAGTCTCATCCATGGGTAATTTTTTTAAAGTTAATTGCTCATCGTTTTTAATTGTGAATAATTATATTCGGTAGACAGAGTAGTGCAAAGTTCAGCAGTCCGTTGTAATACGTGTGTAAAGGTTTATTCATTATTATCAGCCATCATTCTCCATTGTTGTAGGCTTTATCTTTTATTGTACAGACATGAGATGAATTGGTAAAAAATGACTCCATGGAATAACCTTATCTAATAACACGTGTTATTCCCTTATCAATGAGTTTGATGCAGAATTTGACGCAAAGTTACAAGCATATAATATAAGTCCGAAATCTGAATTGGCTGTTTGATACCACAATAGAAGGATTAAATGGTTTGAAATTGTGTAATGTATAATGCGTGACTCAATTTACAATATTTATTACATAATGCATTATGATGATTCTGAATTTTGCACTTGAGCCAGAACAATGAATAAATTTTAATGATTTCCTTTGACACATTTTACAGTTCTTTACATCATTCGGAGGATTCGTATCCAATTAGTCAAAAGTTTCTATCCCAACGCTACAATTTGCGAAGATTTTCAACCAAGGTAAGGCGAATTTTTTTGAAAGAATAGATGAAAAATGATTAAAAAAATGTTTTTTTGCAATCTGTAATAATTTTTTAAAGATGCATTCTGCTGGGGAAATCTTTGGGGATGGTGACTGCTGTGGTGTGGACGCGAGGCAAGGTGGACATTGACAATCTCCGGCAGCGTTTTGAGTTCTCTTCCCTCTCTTGCGCCCCCAGCCTCCGCAAAAGACTGACGGATAAGTACGGTGTTCGTATTTGGACGGATTCTTTGATTCCGTTCGATGTAAAGAAACACATCGTCGCAGCTCCCTCGAAATTCTACAGTTTACCAATTACAGACGTCGAAGCTTCCCATTCCCACTACGGCAATAAGTCTGTTCTGCAGAAATACGTGACGAGCTGTGCTTCGGAAAAAGTTGATCTGGAGTCTAGCCCCTGGCAGATATATGTAATTCCCCAGACCAACGGCAACAAAGAACGCACGTGTTGTGTCCTCCGATTCCACACGATCCTGCTAAGTGACGTGATAGTGAGGGACACTCTCGATCAGCTTTTTAGTCAGAAACTAGTAATGCAAGTGGATGGACTGATAAGGCGGGAATCACCCGGCCGGACAATTTTAAATAATTTTACTAGAAATTGTGAAACTTGTAGTGAAGTGGTGGATGAGGCGATTACACAGAAATATGAGAATCGGCGACTGCAGTCTTACGGCTCTGTGATAAGCGGTTGCTCAAAAGGGAACATTTTGGATCAGCCTCTTGGCTGTATCGTCAACTTCCGAAGAAGTGTAAACCGTCGCATTAGTCACTGGATCAAAACGGTACGACTCTATTTAAATAAATTTTACAAAAAAAATTTAAATTTATTTTTAATGTCCTCTGAAACAAAGAAGTAAAATAAAATTTGTTAATTAAAAAATGACACAATAAATTGAAGAAATATTTGTAAAAACCTAGCCATTTTTCTAACAAGGACGACAACATTTTTTAAATTAAGACAAATTGCTTTTCCGCGTTGTGAAAGATTTATTTATTAGTGTACGGTTGTTATTTTGATTGCAGAATTTGATGATGACGTACTCGGACTTCCGTTCCTGGCTTTCTTTGCGCACGAAGCAATATCGCTTTCACAACAAATCCGACTTGATCAAAGTGCTTGGATTGGAATTGTGCAACAAATTTTCGACGTCAGTAGAATTGTTGAAAAGAATTCCAGAGAATCGATTGTGGAATGATTTACGGGAGGCAGCTTATGCAGCATTTCTTATATTCAGAGCTTATTGTGATATTCCTATTGAAATAATCGCGTGTCTCATTTCCTCAAAGACACATAACGGATTTTGTCGTTCAGCCAAAATGAAAACAAGACAAATCTCATGGTCCGCTCCCATTTCCCAGCAATTGGTGGAGGCTATTCAGGAGAAGACTGACTGCTCTTTTGAGAGCATCGTGCTCACAGCGTGCGCTCTCGCTCTCAAAAACTATTATTTAGAGGTAGCCTACCCTGCTTCCCATTTTATGAAAATATTTAACAAAATAAATCGACTTGCATTTATTATGGTGCATTTTAAAAATATTTAAAATAATTTTTCAATGTTTTCAGACGAGCTTACCAAATCCCAACAAGATTGGAGTTGCTGCCCCGTCATTATCTTGTGATCTGTTGTCTTGCACGGGATTTCGAGCTTTCGACCTTCCTACGAATAATTTTAATATTCCCTACCAACTTATGGTATTACAATTCCTCAATGCTGCAAATCTCGTTAAAGAATATCTATTTATATTAAAAATGAGATGATTGTTTTTGTATTAGAAAATTAATCGCCAGTTGACGGAGTATCCGGAAGGAAAGTTGCTTGGAACTTACTACACGTTGAAACACATTTCCTATTTTCTGCCTCGCTCGTTGGCTTACGTAGTTTTACGGAAACTTATGAAGCGCTACCCTTTAACCTTCAATTTTGTCAACATCAAAAGACCGTTTCCTGTCCCGCTGCCGCACATTTCCATTTGGGGGCAAACTGTGGACGAATTTACATTCTGGAGGGCACCACAATCTGATTTTTGTATGTTACTTGATTTTTTATAAAAAAGCTCAGTATTTTTTTTAAATTTTAGATTAATTCTAATTTATGTGTGTAATTGTTGCAGGTGTTTGTGTCACTTTGGTAAAATACGCAGAAACTATGCGGCTGACAGTTTTGTCGCCTATGAAATCTATTGATACGGCTCTAACGCAGAAATTCTCATTCTACATGAACTCAATCGCGGAGGCGGTTGGTGTGGAGAGGAGTCGTATTCCCTACTCAAGGAAATCTTCGCCGGCCACCTCCGCATGTACTAGTCCTACATCTGCATTTTTAAGATTCGATACTGATCGTCTATAAGACTACATAATTTATCATTAGTTCTATAAAAAGCATATTATATAATATTTGTATTCCCAATTGCAAACAGAACTTTATTAACTGAGTTATAAAATACTTAAAACCTCTGCAATATTATTTGTACTGGATTGTACACCGTAATCGTAACTAGATTGTATCTTTGTATTGTAACTCACGGATTTTTACATGCATAACAATTTACAGCTTTATTTTAGAATTTTTCTATAACAATTAGTATAGCATATTAGTATATAGCATCCATTAGCGTTTTGGAAATAAATGAAATATTCGATGTGAACATCCTGTTATTATTTAGTCTCCTAAAATGGATTCACTAACCAAATAATTTTCAAGTGATAGTTCATTCTTTTTTTTTTATTGCCGTGCCAGTTTTTTAATAAACAAAGTCCGAATGCTCTAATATAATATATTGATTAGAGTTGTTACCATAAAAAATATCTCTATTATTTAATTGTCACTGTGAAAAGCTTGTAAATGGAAACAATAATCATATCATGATGCTTTGTGGTATTTGTTTGATTGCTTTCTATAACTGCAAATAATATCTAGGGTTCATATAATTTGTATTCATCTGCATTAAAGTTATCAAAGCAGGTAAGAAGTAAACTTTATTACAATAAATACTAAATCACCGATAACCCTGTCACTGCTACACATCCTTTTTTATTTTTTTAATGATTTTTCGACCACAATTATAATATAAATTCTATGCGCATTCAGATACAAATGTAAGTAAGTATCCAGACCAAATAAGAAATTATATTATTAAAGTACTGCAGATTCACCTTCATCGGGCAATGCTATTCTTGTAACAAAGTAACATAATTAGTCGTACTATTTCATTGGACTTGCTGAACGTTATTTATAGGTAATCCCATCCATGTCTAAGAGTATAGGCACAATATTATATGTAGATAGACTAAAATTAGTGTTAATTGTAGATTTTGACCAAGCCAACGCAGGGTTTAAAGTTTACCCACCTGAATTCATTTTCTCATCCCACTTAAATGGTAAACATTGGGATTTTCCCATTTTCCAGCTTTTTATTTTCCATTTTCAAGTGGGTAAAAGTGGGAATTCCGATTTTCGTTTTTCCCACTTTTAATTCATGGCCTACATAATAAACAACATCATAAGTTGGTACACGCAACCAATACTTACCAACCGTTTTCATCGTACAAAGAACCTAGTCTTTTTTTATCCATACGTGTGTTGTGCAAAGTATTGGGTAATCCAGTAACTTTGCTTCTCTGTCTCATTTCTCAGGTAGCCGGCTCGGTATACAGAGGAATCAAAAATACTTTTATTGGAAAACTATCAAATCGAAAAGTCATTTCATCGACTTATTACTGTCTGCAGTAATAAGAACTAACAGAACATCTTATTGTTAGTGTCTTCTTCTTGTGCCCATATTTTTGATTTACTGTTGCAACCTGATGTGACGACGACACTTAAATAACGATTCAAAATATTACAAGATTAAAATAATAACAATGGCTGATTCTGAAATTGAAAGACCAGAGCGTACATTTGTAATGATCAAGCCAGACGGGGTTCAACGTGGCTACATAGGGGAATGCATTAAGCGCTTTGAAGAAAAGGGATTTAAGCTTGTAGCCATGAAATTCCTACGGGTAAGTAAATACAAAGCAAACAAAAAAATTAATGTTGGCAATTGTATGTTGGTGGGTAGTCGCAAAATATTTTTGCTGCTCTGTAAACACAGCTCTTTTATCCAGGGTGACCATATTTTTCTGGAGCCAAAGGGACAAATTACCATTTTCGGCTGAATTTTAGTGAAAAACATAAAATGAACAAATGTCTACCAAGTGAAAGGGTCTTCTTATCTTACCATTTTAGAGGAAAGTATACACAAATGAAATCTGAGCTTGGTTAGCTTACATTCACAGATATATTTCTGCCGGCAAGGAGACATTTTTAAGTGCCCTTCCGATTTCGGAATTTCAACTATACAGACGTTGTCGTGGGTCCTCACACAAATTTAGCCCTAATGCCCCAAAACTAGTTGTTCATGAGAAAAATATTAATGCAATTTTTCGAAAAATAAAAAAATTTAGAATTTCTTATAATGGGAATAACATGCAAAATTTGATGGTCTTGTGGTTAAACTCGGAGCCGAACTGGGACTGGGAGTGTACCTTTCTTTTGAGTTGCGACTTTTCTGGAGTCCAAGAATTATTCATTGAAGAAAACGCTCTCACTCAGGTGAGGATCCAGCCTCAGTTTGCAAGGGGGGGTTGAGTCAAAATAAACGGTTTTTATGACTAAGAAAAGCAGGAATTCAGTCGTAAGGGCGATATTTTTTTGGTCAAATTCAAATAAAATTAATTACATCAATCACATTTTGGAAGGAAAGTGTGTGAATTTTGGACGAAATTTAAAGAAAACTATTTGCAGATAAGTTGTAAAGAAGACTTTCTGCAGTCTCAAGTTTGGGAAATCCATTACACTTAGCAAAACTTTTCTCTAAAGGGGGACAAAGGGGACATGTTTTCGATGGGGAACGGATGGTCGCCCTCCTTTTATCTAATCGTTTTATGTGTGCATACGACAATGGAAATTTTGAATTGCTAATTGATTTTGTAACTACTTACCATTTTTGATAATTGACGTAGGCGGAGCCGAGTGTTTTGTATGAACACTATTTGGATTTGTCAACGAAACCTTTTTTTCCTGATTTACTGAAATACATGACATCAGGTCCAGTCTGTCCTATGGTATTCTATAATAAAAAATATATAGGATAAGTATATATTTACATCGGTCCTACTGCTGTTCTAGCTTTGATTGCATTCCACTTATTCCTTCGCAATACTTTTATTAATCAAAATGAAGCACAATTCGAACTGATTCTCTATAGTGAGTGTTTCGTTCTTTCTGCCTTACGTTTAATTGGCCGCGATAAATATTTGAATTTAGGTATGGGAAGGAGTTGGTGTGATTAAAGGAGCAAGAATGCTGCTGGGAGAGACAGATCCCAGTAAATCTCGTCTAGGCACTATTCGGGGGGACTTGTCCGTTTTCATAGGTCGAAATGTTATCCATGGGGCAGACTGTTTGGACAACGCCCAAAATGAAATCGCACTCTGGTTTAAGCAAGATGAACTGGTCAAGTGGGAATCAATTCAAGAACCATGGGTCTACGGTGTCAAATGAAAAAAAAAACAAAAAAAAATTAAAGTTGTAATACTTCCATTTGGGAATAACTGAACAAACAAAAGGTATCTGACCGATTGCTGGAAAATTAATTTATCCAATTGCATGTACGAATTCTTAGAATGAGATCTATCGGATTCCAATGGACTTGAGACAAATATTTCTGAGCAAACTCACACCGGAATCCTAATATTATAACACCAATTCAATTGAAGTTGGCACACATATTTACAATAAAATTCTGCATTGTATATTGTACATCTATTCTATGTCTACATGAGTCTTGTAAATCACGAAAGTAATTCAATACTTTCGTTTTTCAAATCCAATAATGACCTTTATGAATTAGTTGTGAATAGTCAAGACGAGTAATAATAATTGTAAGAATAAATTGTACGGACTGGCATTAATAGTAATGAGCTATAAAGAGAGAAAAGAAAATTAGAATGTCTGATTTTTAGGGAATCAATTTGTTTCGATAGTTTAAAATTGGTGGTGCGTATACCATAAATTTAAACTCGAACTTCGGTGTGCGGAGAAAAATAAAGATTCGCATGCATTAACATTCATTTAACCAATTTCGCAATTATTTAGGCGATAGGATATTGCTTAATAATTACTCACTATTATGCACTGTGTTAGTAGCATTTCTTCTATTTCACATGAATCACTATTTGCTACACCTCGTTGGCCATTAAAGCCAATATACAATACATTGCATTGCTCACCACGTTCACATAGATTTCCACATTGCGCTAGAATTACCCAAGTATCGTTAGTGTAAAGAACAATAGCAAATCATTCTTCATAACAATATTACTATTATTCTATTCACTAATTAATATATGTACGATATGCAACACTGTTTTTATTCTTGTAAGGAGTACAAGAAAGTACTCTTCCATTTTCCAGCAGTTCGGTACAGCAGATTTTAATTTTAAAGGCTGGAACACAATTACTACTATTAATTAATTGAATTCTTGACAAATTCAATTTTCGAAGAAAACGATTAATCAGTGTTACAAATTAAAGTTGTTGTTTAATAGATTAAATAATTAAGGAAAAATGGGACTGGTGCATGTGTTAAGAGTTATTCTGGTGTTCCCGGTTACTTGCACGGTCATGTTCACACATGGCTTCATAGTTCTGTGGACAGAATTTTTTTGGAATTTAATTACTCAGCCACGGATATTTTGGACGGTAAAATCGAGGGACATTCCTCCCAAGTGCTTGCAAGACAATTTGTATGGAATACATCAATTCGCAACAGTAAATGTTAGCTCTTTGTAGTTATTTATTTTTCTTTGAAGATTTTGAATACAATTGACACATTAATTATAATAAATTGCGAACTTCATTTATGTTGGGTCTCATTTATTCAATATTAATATGGACGAGTTCTATTATCATTATTTTCTATTATTCTATATAGGGACACAGTATACTATTCTAAGGACGCTTTCTAATTAACCAATTTGTTTTGCATTTTATTAAGGGTGTGAGAATACATTATGTAGAAAACGGTGACAGAAGTAAGCCGCTGATGTTGTTTGTGCACGGATTTCCAGAATCATGGTTTTCGTGGCGTCATCAACTCAAATATTTTTCAAAGTTTTATTGGTAATGCATAAGCGAATTCTCATTTTCCCCTGTAATAATTTTTCATAAAGTTATGCAACTCTGAATGTTCGTTTAAATGGTAAACAGGGTTGTGGCCATGGATTTAAGAGGCTATGGTCAATCAGACAAACCCGAAGGAATTTCCAATTACACCCTCGAAGAGGTTTCCAAAGATATTTACGAATTAGTCATTGGCGACAATGGGTTGAATAGACAAGATTGCATTTTAGTTGGGCATGACTGGGGAGCTGCTCTTTGTTACCTAGTTGCAGCACAGCATCCGGAAACAGTCAGCAAATTAATTATCATGAATGGACCTCATCCAAGATGCATGCAACGCAAAGTCAACTCTTCAATTGTACAAATGTGGAAATCTTGGTAAATAAATTATAAGTTCAAATCATTCGAAAAATAAATGAATCTGTATTCATGCTGCATTCTTTGTGGCAATTAAAGGCAAATTATGTTTTAGGTACATTTTCTTCTACTCTCTACCCAGAATTCCCGAAGCAACATTTTTCAATCGAGATTTGGAAATTTTTTCGAAGATTTTCACGGATTCAAATGGGAAAACTTTTGTTTCATCAGAAGAGCTGGAAGTTTTCAAGTACTATTTTTCTACTAAAGGTAAAGACTACATTTACAAAAATTAATTTACAAATACTAAATGGGACTATGTATGTATATGTTAAAACAGATTATAGTTTGGACACGTGTAAGGGAGGTACAATGTGAGGAAACTACTAAAACAGAAGTAATTATTAATTATTTGATTGTTATTCAAATTTAAGATTCGTGGCGAGCTCCAATTAATTATTACCGAGCGCAGACAGCTCCCTTGGCAGTTTTCACTGAAATAAAGATGGAAAAGATCAGGACACAGACATTAATCATTTGGGGAGAAGATGACTATGCTCTAGAAAAAAGTTTAGCTGAGATGACCAGAGATTACGTAGAAAACTTGACAGTAATATCTATTCCTGATGGCCATCATCATTTGCAACAACAAACACCGAAGGAAGTTCACTATTACATGGAAAATTTTCTGTCCCCATGCTGAATTCTAAATAAAAATACTACTTTCAATATTCTAAATAATTAAAAATATTTAGGAAAATATTATTCCTCATGAAGTAATAATTTACATACACAGTAATAATGAATAAAAGACAACGCTGACATTCCAATTAAACATCGGAGTGATAGAATAATACAAATTGTACAGGAGTGTATAAAATGTTGCACAATCTCTCAAAGTTCAATTATGTTACGCATTTACATTCTGAAGAGGTGTTTTGATAATTAACCATACATTTATGAGCATCTCTGTTATCACCTGTCTAATCGTTTGATAGAGTCAGTATTTGATTGATGTTGGTAAATAGTTCTGAAAATAACAATAAACTGTAATTGGCAAGATAATATTTATTGCTAAGAAATGTGTGTTACCATTATTTTATGGATACAACTATGTTTTTTGAAATATTCTGTCTCATTGTACTTTTGTTTATTCTAGTCTGTCTGAATGATAATTATCAAAATGGATGTACTCTTCCTCCAGGTAAGTCTAATTTCCCTTGAATTTTCTTTCATTATTACATCGGCATGTAAATAATGTATAATTGTATTTCTGTGAAAAGGCCCATGGAAAATACCGATTATAGGCACATTGATTCAAATAGGATTAGCATCCCCTGCCTGTCCGTATAAGGCTGTGCATATTTTATCTCTAAAATATGGTCCCGTCATGAGTCTCAAATTTGGGAATCTGAATGTAGGTACTTTCATTTTGTTTAAAATTATTTAACTGTAATCATTTGCAATGTTTGAAGAAATAATAATTAGTACTTGTAGAAAAAATCGTGTTATTTTTGTTTTAAAGTGGGGAAATTAAAAGTGGAAATCTCCACTTATATATGGGGAAATGGGAAACAGCAAATATTATGCAATTTCACTAAGTGAGACTTCCCAATTTTCTCTTACTGGTGGCATGGGCATCTAATGTACACTGATTGTGATCTAGTGTACAATTAGATATATTTTTAATACAAAAGTATGTGCTTGCAGTTGTTCTGTCGTCTTTCTCTGCAATAAAGGATATTTTCACCAACGACGCCTCCAACGACAGATATTGTGAAGGAATTTTACTCGAAAGATGTCTCAATCAAAATTTAGGTACCCATAATTCGATTTTAAAATTATTATGATTCTTCAATCTTCATAAAATGTAATCGTTCGTACAAATGATAAATATTATAGGAATAATTCTGTCTAATGGAGAAATGTTGCAAAAAATGCGCAAATTCACAGCCAAAGGATTGCGAGATTACGGATTTGGTCGGAGACTCTCCATGCAAAAAATATTTGTTGGCGAGATGGAACATTTCATGACTTACATGAGTAAGACTCATTGCAGAAAAGGATGGAGTCATTCATTTTGATATTTTCTTTCATGGCACTCTCGTCAACATAATGTGGAGTCTGGTGGCTGGCAGGAGATATGAATACGATGACAAGAAAATAATTCACTTGCTGGAAGTGACAAAAAAATTCGTCTTAGCCGGAAAATGGGGAGTGGGTCTTCTGACGGCACTCATCCCCGAACTTAGATATGTATTTCCACAAATTACTGGCTGTCAAATTCAAAGACAGGCTAATCTGGATCTCCATCAATATTTTCGAGTAAGCTATTTCCATTTAAAAATGATTATTGTAAATTTTTAAATGATGAAATGGGAAATTGGGAAATTGTAGTGGGAATTCCTACTTTTCGGATGATAACGTTTAAACCCTAAATACATAGAATCTCTTGACCAATTCATCTAACTGCAACTTTCGTAAATTTTTAACATGTGGCAACTTTTTTTCAGGACGTTTTTAAGGAGTATCAGGCGAATTTCGATGATAAATTAGAACCCGAATGTTTTATAGACTTATTTTTGAAAGAGATGCGGAGAAATGCGTCTGATTCTCAAACCATATTTACAGGTAACGTGTCAGGTGTAATTTATAATTGTTTAGAAACCAGTGTCATTGAGAGATTTATGTATGGATGTTTTTAATAGAGGATCAATTCGTGTTGGTTCTGCTGGATTTGTTCCAGGCTGGATCAGAAACCACAAGCAGCACACTAAGTTTTGCCATTCTTTTTCTGATGGTTGAAGGGGAAATACAACAGAAAATTAAAGCTGAGATCAAAGATGTAATCGGATTCGAGAGAAGCCCTACATTACAGGATAGAGAAAAGTAAAAGAATAAATTAAAACAACCACAGATTTTTATGTCAAAGTAAATTCGTATTTTTTTAAATTTTTGCTAGAATGGTGTACACACAGGTCTTCATGCTGGAAACATTTCGGTGGGCAAGAATTGTAGTAAATTTTGTTCCCCGGAAAGTCAATCAAAATATCTTTTATAAGAATTTTCTCATTAAAAAAGTGTGTAGCTTTCCAACTGTCAAATAAAAAATATTTAATACTTACATATATGTATAGTAGATTTCTAGAATGCAAATATTTGTGATTTGGTTTTGTAATTGGAATTAATTTTACATCGTAGGGAACTGTTATTATGGGAAACCAGCACAGTGTGAATTTTGACAAAGATTATTGGACGGATCCGCACGTTTTTCGTCCAGAACGTTTCCTCGATGAAAATGGATTGGTTGTGAAAACGAAAGCTGAAAGGGTACTCGCCTTTGGAATCGGTATTTTAAGCTGTCTCAAACTCATAACAAATATATTGTATTATAATTGTATAGCAAGGAATTTTGTTGAATTTATATTGAAAATATAGGAAAGCGGGTGTGTTTAGGAGAGACTTTGGCTCGAGATAGTTTCTTCTTGTATCTGATTACATTGTTACAACATTTCACGTTCAAATGCACTCCGGAGACACCACCACCTTCTTTAGAACCCGTAATCGGTTTCACAATGTCTCCCAAGCCTTTCGATGTTCTTGTACTCCCAAATCCTTAACTTTGAGCAGGCGTGAATCCTGTGTGGGGAATGTGGTTAAGCGGAGAAATTTAGCACTAGTAAAATAGAGAGCGGATAAAAAATGTGCAATGCTTGAATTTATTAGAAGGATGTAGAAAGTGAAATCGTCGTGGGAAAATTGTATGAAATACTGTGACCTAATTAGTAGGTAAAATCTTGTGTAATAAATAGGTTCAAGGTGACTAATGAGTAGCATTATAGTATAGGTGGTGCAGAGTTTTATTACTGGAAAGGTCACAAGGCAGTTTCACCATCAAAATATACATTTAGTAAAAAAGATGTAAAGATAGAAGATATTTTTCAAGTCATTTGTCAATTTAAAAACTAGAAATTAATTACTGTCAAGAAAAACTTGTTCAACAACCGTATCACTGGTCGGAATTATGGACTTCCTATGCCTCCTTTTTGTATTCGATTTAACTGGCGAGATTTAATCAGCAAATAAATTAATATGCTCTCTTAAAAGCAATATTCTGACATTGTAGATTTGTGAGATCTGTATTCTAGTGATAATTGTAATTGCAATGTTTCATTCTCTGCAAAGTTTCACTTGTTTGGTGGAAACTATAAAAGATATTCAATATCTGGTTTGCTATATTAAAAACCTACATTTCTGAATATCTGTCTGTTTGCATCGAACGCACTATTTTATTTATATCACATCCATGTCAATAGTCAATATGACTAATGACATCTATGGAGAACACTGATTCGAATCTGAATGCCTACTCTTTGTGGTATTGTGGTTATTGGTTTTATTTGGATTAATAAAACTAACATTTCGAAATAAAGCATTTCAATACACTAGAAATGTAGTTGAACTTTGAAGAATCACGTTAGTAATAGAATATGAATAATATCTGGAATTTCCAGTCTTATTGTGGCAAGGAGGAAATAGGAAAATTTGTTTATTTACTTATGTATATTTGACGTCTAGCTTTCGGTGGCTGACAAAAATATACATAATTTTATTATTACTTTAATTGGCTTTTCCTTAATCAGATTACACAAGCCATACCATGGAGCTTGTGTTGACCAATCAGGACAGAAATGAACACTTTGTCTCTCAGTCATTATCATTAGTGCAGAAATTGCGACCCAATCACCCAATGTGGAAATACCGATTCCAGTAATAAAATTTACCCGAAACCACTCTTCTAAGCTGAAAAACTCTTTTTCAACAAAGAACGATTATTTACCACGATCCAAAGGCAATGGTTCCCTTTAATATACTACTAGCTAGTATATTACGTAATGCACTTTATTATTGCTTGATGGCTACCACATTTAATTTCCTTTGAACATAAAAATTTGCACTGAGAGTGAAAGCATATTATATCCTGCCCGCTTTATTAATGCATACTTATTGTGCAGGAGCAGCAGGGGTAATGAGTGTTGTAGAAGTAGAAATGGCGAAAAAAAATTGATCTGTAGTAAGTGAATGGCAGTGAATGTAAATTGCGTCGATGTCGTCCACTAACAAAATGGAAGGTCTGATTTTGCCCCATGCTGAAATAATGATCTCATTACAAAAATGTCCTCTTCTCTCTAGTTCTCAATAGTTTCCTTCTCATGTGTATTCACATTCACTTGAGAAATTGTTGACGATGGGACCTAGTAAATCTATTTCATTCATCGACTTTTACGTCCACACGCCAGACGCCACACACATTACCCATAACTCCTACACTTTGTAGTAATAGTAAGCTGTTACTGCGTATTCAACATATAAGGAAAATAGGAAAAGTTTTATATTGTTCACAGACAGGCTGATAGAGAGACACACACAGAGAGAGAGAGATGTTTCTATGCAATTGCACATTCACTGTTAAGCACACAACGTGGATGTGCAAATATTATTTCAACATTGGCTCCTCTCTCTCTGCTATAAGTATGGGAGACATAATGAACTCTCGAATACCTGGAAGAGTTCTGGTTGACAGCATGGAGTACATGCCATGGGCACTACCTAAAAAGGAAATCGCATGCAAACTCGCCATTTAATAATAAAAGTTTTAAAGAGAGAAGTTGAGTGCTCGGCTCAGTGTTCCTCTACAGACCGGACTCTTCCAACAGAGTCGTCAAGTCAATCGGATGACTCATGCTTTAGAAAAACATATTGGGGAAAGGGGAACACATCTCAGAGGTCCGCAGTGTTACCTGTGTTCCTGTACCTGCACACAGGTAACCACCACTACACCGCTATATACACTAATGCAATTCAATAGAAGAAACACCTGCCACTTTCCATACGCTTCTACTACACACAAAAGAGATTTTAGGTACCGTCGGGACCAGTGTCGTATGTGCAAAGCATTCTAGCAAGGGTGCAACACCCCCACTTCCAAAGTCCATCTTAAAGTTCCCCGTTTTCCGTTTTAACAACACAATTTTTATGTCATGCACCAATGGGGTTGTAACCCAGAATCGCATAATGTGTACGAATCCGCACTATTGTACCTGGCCTGTTGTACATTAATAAGTAGTAGATATACCTATTCTGTTCTGTTGAATTGTCAAGGACGTCATCGTATTATAAAGCGATACGCTGGTGGTGGAGCAACAACAACTCTAACCAGCAAGCAACCCATTACCACCCTATCATGTAGTCAATGTACCGTGTAGGCTGTAGTACTATGAGTTGCTCCTCCACACGACGGTAGTTTCTATGTAGACCGTAGACTCAACAAACAGAAGAGCGAACACAATGGAAAGAATTTGACTGCAGAGGAAAATGTAAAGTATGTGAGTGAATGAGACGGGGGAACGATGATGGAAAGCCACAAAACAAAACAATTCACTATCGTCGCATTGCTCACGTTGGTGGTGGTGGAAATACTGACAATGAATGCATTGTGAAATTTTTATTATGAGACACAGAAAACACTATTATTATTATTACGACTACCATTAATTGTTTATTGAATTCCTCGCGAGTCGACACAGAAAGAATAGGAATTTTTACGTGCTAAAATAATTCTGTGCTACGCAGACAGACTAATGTTAATTCAGAGCACGGTGACAAGAATTTTAAGTGATACTTCAAGATCTGCGTGTGTAAAATTAATATTAAGCATGGGCTGAAATGAGATTGACAAGAAGAATTGTGCATACCAGTGAATACTATAATGATAAGCTCAATGGGGGGGTTGGCCAATGTTAGAATTCTACTATTGGTCGCTACAGTGGTCATTTGGACAGGAAAAAGTGTCAGTGGCTCGTTAACCTTGCGCAAGGTCTGCGGAGAAATCGAATGTCAAGGTACAAAATAATTTTGAATCATTCTTTATTTTCTAAAAAAACACTATTCTTGACTCAGTTTCTGCTCTGTTGGCTAGAATACGAATATTGTGATCAATTTGACCATTCGTGCCGCCCCTGTACCAGAATATGTAACACCAGCAGCAATAATTTCAGCGAGAAACGCTGTGAAGACGAATGTCAAGGTATTGACAGTTTTTTAATAATGTATAATCAGTAAATTAATGTTCGTGATGATGGGTGTTGATAAATATTATGAATTTGTGAGAGGAAGTGATTGTAGTAAATAATGTTTCTTTTTGAACTCTTTGTAGATCACATTCACGACGAACGTTATGCTCGCGTGCATAATAACAACACTGGAGCCGGATCTTTAGCAGAATTACAAGCGTCTGCAATGTTCGCTGACCTACAGCGACAAGTTCGCACGCTACAAATTCTCACGGGAATCTCTGTTTTTATCACGTGCATTTGTTTGGCATTGGTTGTGCCCGTATTCATTCTGTTGATGAAAACGTATGGGGGGCTTGTCGGCAAAAATAAAAGGGATGCACTACCCGAGAAGGACAACAAGGAGAAATGCAAAACTTTAGAGCTTCCAACCATTTACAATAATGCTAATAAGGTATGACCCCACAGCAAAATGTCATGTATTTTAATATCTGTATATTGTAGACGTAAGAAAATTTTCACTTCCAACTCGTGTAATTGGTCGAATGTTGTAAACACTTAAATTCTTTAATGCAATTAATGACGAAGAAATTTTCTTCACTCACTCACGTACATTCGATATATTTTTCCATGGAGCATTGTAAACAAGGAAGTGAAATGAAGCCTTTCTTCCTATAATTGTACTACCTAAAGTATTGTACATACATACAAAATGCTTTAGTTAAGTATATAACTAATGGTTAATAATTTTTAATGTTTTCACAGTATCCAGGGTCTGATGTCTCTTCTACAGGGCCGCCTTCACTGAAAGGTCCTTGTAGTTTGGCCACAATCTCTCTGAGCAATAATAACTCGGTGGCTCCGTTAAAATACGAGTGTGCCCCCATCTCGTCAACCATCACCCAGAGATTTCACCGAGAACCCTCCGAGTCAACATTACCAGAATATGCCTACGACAATGCATCACTCTCTCCCACATCTCATCATGTCTAAAAAATCCCGCTCACCAACATTTGTGGCACTAGACTCGATTCGACGCACATAAAGAAGACAAATTTACTCATCGTGAGTAACTGTGACCTCTGAATGAACATTGTAATGCTCCCAATCAATTTCTCTGCTCCGCTCTGCTCTTTAATGCGTTTCAGAGAATTTCGTTAATGTGATTTTTGGAGGTGGAAATGAGATCTCTGGCGCGCGGCAATAATTAGACAAAACAATTAATTTAAACGAAACAATTAAAAGTATTAGCCCACCGTCCTACATCTAAACCAAGCCTTCCATTATAATAACTAATTCTTAAAAATAAGAGTGCGTGTTACAGTTTCTCAACTTAAAGTTCACATCCTGTAATAGCAAATATTGATCACTTTCAGCTCAAAGAAATAATATTGTAGAAAATATTTTCATTCATATATTCTGAATGAAACGGTGACTTCATATTATGTAAAATGGTCTTGAAATGAACGTGACTTGGAAAACAAATGAGTGTGTTGTGAACATATAATTAATTCCGTCCAGCAAGTGCGTCGGTAGACTCGCCAAGGTAAATATAATGAAATGAAATCTTAATGCAATCTGTTAAGTTAAAAATTTCGTACCTTTGTATAAGAATAAGAATATTGAGAATCTCATTCAGAGAGTTCTGCGGTAGATGTTAATTTAATTGTACAACTGAGAGTACATCATGGTAGCTAGGTATTTGCGTATATATTATTATTCAAATATTATACGGGTGTACTGGTTAACATATTTGCAAAAGAGAATACAAAATCATATGTAGAATTAATAGAGTGTGACGTGAGTGCTGCGGTTATTTATAGATCACTCAAGTGATGAATGAATCTGATTATGAATACAAAACAAATGACTAGTAAATACGACAGAGATACTTCAATTAGTACTTGTACTTAGAACTTAACTCTAATTGCTCGTAAATATATATCGTATATGGTAATTCGTTTTTGTGCAAACAAACGAAATGCCTCTCCTTAAATTTATTTCTCATTCGGATCATTAGTTTTTGCATGGCTCATTGTAAAGGCTTCTGCTGAGCAAAATTTATACAAAGAAAGAGTTCTTATATTTTACATATTCAAATTATGGTTAACAGAACGCAAATAACTTAACAACAGAAGAGTAGGAATGAGTATAATTTCTGCACTATAGTATACTTTGCTATTTAATTTGCATAATTTAATATACGTTGAAGTGAATTACCAATTTTTCTCACTAAAATGATGACTGTGTGCACACACATTAGACACCCGCCGTAATTTGGATTGTAGAATTATATTCTTTAGCAATAAACATAGCCATTACTCTCAATAGAAATCAAAGCGGAGCCTGGGAACCAATGTTTGTACGACCTGAACGCACTTTTCATGCACTTTTCCCTTGGTTTTGGTTATTATGGGTTTTCGCAATTTAGAACTTTGACATTTGGTTCGCTGTTATTAGAAGGAGAGAATATTCAATTATGGCCTCTTGGAATAGTTCAGATTTCCACTAAATTGCATGGAACAGCCCATTTGACAGACATAAGAAACTTATAAGGTGGGTTAAGGTTTTCTCGCCTTGATACATCTCGCAATCAGGAATTATAACTATAACCCATCTTACGTTTATATCTTTCGTTTCTTTTATTTCTTCAATACATAGTTTTATTTTATAGAACTTTTTATATAAGGAGATAAAATTTTTGTCCGGTTTACTAAATAATTGTCGTAATTTGACCCCCAAACAGTTTGTGTTCCATCCAATGCATTCTACCAAGTGACAATTTTGCACTAAGGGCTGAGTAAATGTGGAAGTGCATTATGGTGATATGATATGTGCCCGTGTAGTGTGTACCTGTATTGGTAGCATCAGGAAACTATCAAAAAGGTACATTTTTACATCAACATCCACACACAATGCAGCGGTCTAGAAGATTTTACGACACAAACTTTGGCATGTCCTTGAGGAGAATAGTGTTTTAATAAGAGTACGAACATGTACATAACAGACTGCGGTATGTGAAGTCAGGATGCAGTTTATTGCTCATGTTCACCGACAATTCAGATTCAGAGTGTAAAATAAAGTGTCAGCAGACTGTCGACACTTGTTCTTTGTTTGTTTTGTAGACCGTTACTTTCTTGTTTGATGCCAGTCGACGCACAAAAAAGTCTTGTTCCATGGATTTGTGTGATATCTTTGTACTACGATTGTGTGAATACTTACAATTATAGTGTGTTAAAATGTACGTTCCATAAAATGTATTATAATTCTACATGATGGAAACTTGAATCTTTTCTGTGAATTGACCTATGTGCAAATGAAGCACGTAATTTTTCTGTTATTAAAATGGTGATAACAAGTTACATATATATCATTATATTATAGTTATATAACAGAACTTGTGTGTTAGAATGAATGACTCATACAAGAGAGAGAGAGAGAGAAATCAATGCATATATTATGCGAGTACACGTATAAAATATAATGGTGATAGACACGGACACTTTAATCCTGTTACAAACAAACAAATCAATAATTAATTATTAAACACGATTGTTGAAAATGAAACTTCAAGTGGGTGCTTCATTTTAATTAGAATTATTTCATAATTATTATTTATACCTAATCTAGACTCGCTTTTTGTGGGCGCAGATTGGAACACTCGATATTCTTGGTTTAAAGTATCATACTTTTCATGAAAATGCTATTAATCATTTCGCAAGTACATATTGGTGTGATAAACATTTAGTTTTTGCACGATTCGCAGTGATAATATAATGCAGAATGGCAGGCATACTTTTTGAGACACTTGAGTGCACTTAATAGTGTTTTGAGATAATTCACTTGAGTACTCAATCACTTCCGATTATTAAATAGTGCGCAGCTCTGATCAATGTCATATATATGTATGCTTTGTGTTCTATCTCAGCCACTAACCCAATAACCTTTAATTAGTAGGCCATTACATTTTTGAGTGACCTACACGTTTATACCACATTGTGTCACATTTCGTATGAAAATGTATGAGTTATTATAATTATTAATCATAAATTCGAGAATTAAATCTTACAACGGTTGTGATTTATATTTTGAGCTTATCTTTATTGATTTTGTTGGATAAGCAGATGATTATTAATAGACACATCATGAAATGAGTTGTTTTAGTAAGTAAAAGCCAATTTCTGTCAAAAAAATATTGAGATATTATCACAGTGGTCGTATTAAAGAGGGCAACGTTAAGGACAGTGATGGGTGGTAGTGGGTACTTCCTCTGCTTCCATTTAGTTGGTGTTGGCACTGATCCAGGCAGCGAAGTATGCGGTCTCGGTATAAACTCCCGGGTAATTAGGGCGTGCGCCTATAGTCGTATCGTATTTTAATTACAATTCATTAATTTTAATCATTATTGTTTGACAAAAACACTTACATCCACTTCCCCAACTGACAATTCCGGCCATGGTGGTTCCGCTGTGAAGTGGGCCACCGCTGTCTCCTTGGCAGGAGTCCCGTCTATTCAGCAAGAGAAAACAAAAAAATTAGTGTCATAAGTCAAACGTGAGGTCAGAGGTTAAATTCATGGAGAATAGTTTAGAAAAGCTTACCCTCCAGTTCCAGCGCAGATCATACCAGCCAAGATGGCGCTTTGTCCGTATGAGGATCGGCAAGAGGCAATGGTGACCATTGGGACGGTGACCTTCATGAGGACAGTGGGCAGAGATCCTCCTTCAGTCAAGGTTCCCCATCCGGCAGCAACTACGTTGGCAGCGGGTGTGAATCCAGCGCTGGGAATGTTGGCAGCAGTGACGTACTCGTTGAAGGTGAATGGGGTGTTGACTCTCCACACGGCGATATCGTTAGCCAAAGTGTTTCTGTAAAAAAAATTAAAATTAATTGATTGTAATTAAAAGGTTTTTTCATATTCCCACTATAAATTGCTCTTGAAGACGACTTACGAGTTGTAGTTGGGGTGGCGGGTGATGGTACTGACAGTGCGGGACTGTTCAGAGCCTTCGTTCTGGTTCAAATTGTGTTCACCGGCAACGACTGTGTAGCCCGTAATTGAAGCGACTGAGCAATGAGCCTGTTTATTTAGTATATAAAAGGAATTTTTGTAAATTAAAAGGAATTTTAAGAGAAAGTTTGTATGGAAAAATAAATTCATTTTTATTACTTACAGCAGTGACGATCCAGTTGTTGTTGACGATCGATCCTCCACAGTAGTGGCTAAGAATAGATAAAGCAGTTTTAAATTGATTCCAGCCCTAGGCTATATTTATTAAAGAAATGAATAATAAAATTGATGTTTCACCTTCCACGCCTGATTTGGACAATCCAAGGGAACTCCCCACGGGTAGCTTGACTTCCGCCGACAATTCTCTCGGGGAACATCTTCGCAAAACGGGGAAGTGCTGAAAAACGAAAAATTATTTCAAAATTAATAAAATTATGAACGAATTTTTGCATCAAAATTTATTTTTAGTAGTTGAAAAGCATTCCTTTACCGGAGATGGAGGCGACTCCAAGAACGACTAAAAGAAGAACGGCTTTCATGATGATGCCTTTTTTGTTTATTGGAATCCTGTAGGAAAGTTTGGAAGGACTACTGACAATTTCGACGGGTTCCCTGTCATTTTATATGTTTTAGCAAATCTCCGAGACCGTTTAAGTCCAAGGATGCCACTTATCTTTCACCATATAGTTATAGTGTCATATACTACGGTACATCCATGACATGGATGACTCCAATTGTTCTCTGTTGGCTGATAAAAGATGCAAAGCAAAATTCCCTGCAGATAACGAATAATAAGGCACTCGAATCCTGTCCCTATCTTTCATAATTACATAAACACTCAATTGTAAACATGCTTTATATTAAAACAATTAACAGTGAGACGACTTTTTTAAATTTTTTGTCCCTGGCCTGACGTGGATTGGGATACGGCATTTCACGGACATACACTGGGTGGCCATCAGTGACCTGCACGACCAGGACCAATAAAAACAAACAAATCACAATGCATTGTGCTTATCCATGGGACAAATAAAGTTAATCTAATTTCGATCCAATTTTAGAAGAAATTTTAAAGTATCATTCAGTTCATTTATAAGAATTATTATTATTACATACCATACATATTGAATCTTTGGTTGGAATATTCCCTACTCATCAATTTTCATATCATCGGTTGTAGTTATTTGCACTTAGAATTATACGCACGTCGGTGGCATGCACCCAAAGCGTCGAAAAGATTGTTGCTGAATGATTTGTCTTGTGAATTCACTCGATGGCCACTTCAATGTGCTTGTCATTCATTCTATATATATATATATATAGATAGATAGATAGATGGTTAGTCGCTACATGGAAATCAGGAATGATTTACGCGTGTGGATTAGTGATAAAATGAAAAGATACAGCACTGTACTTTACACACTTTAAACTTTTCATTAAATGGGGTATTATATTTTGTTGCACAATAATTCAGCAAGGTGTCGAATATGGATAGTTGAGGGTCGGATTACAATATTGATGACCGATCACATAACAATGATTGGTTTAATTGTAAGTAATTGTAACATGCATGAAATAGGGATTAGTCAGCATGTCCAGATAAGGTAACAACAGCTTCCACATAATTATTATTAATAATTTACAACAAACTGTATAGTATAGGACGGGGTATTTCCCAAATGAACTGAATGAGATGATTAAAAGTCGGGATTTGGAGATTAGCGATTATTTCATTGAAGGGGTTTCCAGTAAATTCAAGGAACCCCTGTTGGATTTCCCTAGCCATGCAAATATTTTCTGCAATACACAAATGACTTTCAGTTTTAAACTAAGCTTTGACTCAAATATGAAGGTATGACTACTGAAGTAAGAATTCATTCAATCGAATTTTCTGTAATATCAGTTTGTTCTTTCTTTCTGCGACTGCAATTTTTCGTGCTAACATTGGATTGGCCTAACTATGTTTGCACAAAAGTTCGTTAACACGCTAGTTACGCTTCATTTGTACAAGGGAAGAATTTGAATCGCGTCATTTATTTGCCCACTCTGTTAATTCAAGCATATAAAATTAGATACATTCTCAATTTCCGGAAAGTAAACCGTACGAAAAACGATGAAATGGTTAAATAAATAAAGATGTAAAGGAAAATTTAGAGATATTTTTTGCTTTCGTTAACAATACATCTTATAAGAATAAATGACATTTTTAACTCTTGGCTTTCTTCTTAATTGGTTGCTTTCCAATGCTATTGTAGAACATGTACATTTCCAGAATGAAAATTGTATCATCAATTTGATGAATTCCTTTAGCAAGTTTATCGGTTTGTCCCTGAACTTTAGAGAGTACAGCTCTTTCCGGCGGAGTAATCATTTCCTCCACCTAAATTAAGGTAAGAAATAATATTTATTTTAATTAATTGTTCAGAATTAGATTACTCAAAACCTTGAAATCCTGCGCGTTTAGGTTATAGTTATAGTAGTCGTATCAATACACTTAATATTACAGTAAAATTTTGCATTATATTAAGTGCAATTATAATCAGCAGATATCATTAAAATCAGCATTGTCATCACAAGAATTGAAGATTGATTTAACATCACTTACTTCCTGAATTTGCTCTTCAGAACAATTCTGGCTGCTCATGTTGTCAAGAATCCGTTGAATTCTCTCCTCCTTAACTAACAATCTTGAATGTTTCTCTTTCTCACAGCGAATGCGAATTTTCGAATTAATAATTGCCTTGTAGCAGCTTTCTAACAGGGAATATACAACCTGAAATTAAACCGTTACGGAAGATTACAATAAGAGAGTTACCAGATAATTGGTAGATTTTTTTAAAAAGTTTTGAATATAAAAGGTAAATTAAAATACGTGAGCGTATTACGGTGGTTTTCTAAAATTGTATCTACTCTATTCATATGCTAAATTATCTTGTTCTCTAAGTACAGAATGTGAATGATTAGAATACAATATAAATTGGTACCGCACATGGTTAATGTCAATGTAGAAAAGATAGACAATTTTATTGGTAGCGGCGGACACGGCGTAACTCTTTCTTACTTCCTTCATAGAAATAAAATTATTCTCAACCAACTGATACGTAAGGTGTTTAGCTTCTTTGGCAGGAATCATTCCCAATTCATGTATTCTGTCTTGCTCAATGAACTTTGTCGTTTTGATTAATCGAAATATTCGTGCGGCTTCATAACCATATCTTTCTGTTACCAATCTTTCCACTGTTTGCCACATTAGTTGAGTGTACGCGATTTTCATACTGAACGAATAAACTCCGCCGTGAAGATCAGAAGTCTTGTAGATAATTTCCATTGGGTCGTCTTCTAAATTTTTAAGTAATTTCAATTTACTTGTGGTTGGGTTATTATTGATATATGAGTTAGAAGATCCGAATCAGTCTAGTATTTTTACATCTACTACATAATAGATAGCGTACCAACAATTTGTAAGTGCTCAAAAATATCTTTGACAGTTAGGTTGCCCCCGTCCTTCTTGTTCAGTGTATCCCTGATATCGTACACGCTGACAGGTGATGTCATTTCAGACCACGGCTCACTTTTGAGCCCTTTTTGAAGAATGACTACAAATATTCGTGGATCCACGAAAGGACGAAATTTTAAGTTCAACCCAGACACGATAACATGATTTCTTAATTTTTCTTTAAAAGTTAGAATGTGAACTCTCCAAAATATGTCCGAGTCACCCTCATCGCTCAACTTCTCCTCCTCCCCCTTCTGAATCTTTGAGCATAATGAATTTAAATCAACATCAGGAATCTCAAAATCCGAAACTTTGAAAATATTCTGAGTCAAGAGATCGTTTGGGTCAATTTCTGCCCTGGCACCTCGTGTCAGGTATCGATGATTTACTAATAATTTAAAGCAATCGTGAACAGATTTTACGCGTTCATATAAAACTGACAGTTCAACAGTTCCACCGCTTTTTATACATTTGTGGCCGAAAACGTACAGAACTTTTGAAAGGGTCACTTCTCCGGCCAGGAACACTTCCTGAACAATTTCACGACACTCTTCCGCCAAGAACGTCTTAATTAGTGAAACATACCTGTTAATTTTAAATCAAATTAGCTATATACTGTACATTTGTGTAGAAATACAATCCAAAACATGTTAAAAAGTAATCAAATATTTACAATGCTACAATCATGTAATAAGGTATTTAAGTTTCTGGTCAAAGTAAGGCAGTGGTTGCACAATTGAAGGGCGACTAAATGCTGCCAAGAAACCTAACCTATCCATGTATAAATGCAAGAAAGACTAAATGTTGCCAAGTATTTATAATATGGATAGGTAGGAAAGCTTTTGAACAGCTGCCCGCGGTGCAACCACTGCCTTACCCGGACCAAGTTTCTTGCTAATCTTAATCTTACCTGGAGTATCTGAGCATAGTGTAAATTCTCTCAGGATGCAATTTATAAATAGGATCAGTTTGGTCTGTATGAACATCATAGGTCGCCAAGTCATGCTGCAGCAACACTTTAAGCGCCTTTTGGACCTGTGTAAGTATTAAAACGAATATTACCCACGGCTTTAAATACAATGCGTTTAAGTATACAAGAAAGTATTACAAAATTATGATGGATCAAAAGAATTATAAAAGCAGAGGAGTGTCAACAAAATCTGAATTATAGCGGCTATCATGTGGTTTTCCAATTAATTTGATTACGATTTTAAGGAATATCGTCTAGTCCACTGACTGCCCTTTTTCAGTTAGGTGGCCAGAGGCCACAATCCAATAAGCAATAAGAAATTGATTCAAATGCACGAACGTGTGATGTACATGTAACTTACTTTAGGAACAGGTAATCTTGCTAAGTAGACAACACCAGCCAATGTCAATCCCCCTTTTATCAGAAGCAGATTTCCTATCAATTGTACGGTTGGGCCAAAATGTTCCTCCAGAATTATATTACAAAGTTTCGAAAAATTAATGGACATTTTTCATAAAATACGAAAATAAAGGACACTAGAACACACACTACATCTGCAAACACGGCATTACTACTGAGTGATTTTACCGCTCAACAAGCATACCGGATGCAAGAAATGTTATTCAGTTTCCCCAATTTAGAATACCATTGACCAACTTGTGTGTGAACATCATTTGGCTTCAAATTTGAAAATCCCTCCTTGTGAAAATCCATATATATATGTTCTGAGATCCATGGATATATATAAAACGTAATACAAATTTTTCAGCCTTAATTCCATCTCATTCATCGCTCTATTATATCCCACAGCCTCTCCTCATACTTCATACAGCAACTGCAATACATCAATACATGTAGAACCTAACCTACTACTACTACAAAATAATTATTTTAGCAGACTGATAGTGAAATAAATATCACAATTAGATCGTTAAATCAATCCAAGGAAGGAGCTGTTTTTAATTTATTGTTTTCACATTCATATTTTACTTTCCTTGTTGGTGCTCCAAGTCATGACCAACAGGAGGTACGTAAATTATTAGGAAATTATCTAATTTAGAGGTTTATTATTTCAATACACTGTGATCGTGGACTTTATTTATTTTCCCAAATTCTCAACAACTTTAAAGAAATTAAATAATGTGTTTGGTTTTGTAGTAAATTGTTATATTTGATTTGATTGCGGTATACTAAAATTCATAATTGATGATTAATTGTTAATAGGAGAGTAGGATTTAATTTTTGGGTCTAAAACTGTTGCCATAATACATTGGGAATTTGTTGAATCTGTTACTCTTACTTAAACTTAACTCATCACTTTTCATGTATGAACACTTTATTAATTCTCTCCGCAGATGGTTTCATCCGAATATCTCAGGTGTGGATGCCGAACGTTTACTTTTGGAACGCGGAGTTGAAAGTAAGCAGACATATATACTAATATAATACGAAGGTGCAACAATATTTATTTATTACTACAACTGAACAATCAAAGATGTAGTACTTAAATCATTTTATATTCACATGAATGATGGTACTTGTTATAGTTTTCACACTACTTTGTACTTCCAAAGGAACATAGTTGCAATAGATTTACAAAATTAAATCAACTTTACCACATAATTATTACATACATACGTTGATTTTTACTGGATTATGTAGAATGAGGTGTAGAATCCGCTACATAGCATATGCTGTGTTGTAGTACTTGTACTATTTATATACTTTGACTAGTCGCATGAAAATTGTATGTTAATTACAGAAATTGTGTAAGTAAACCAACATTTGTGAATAAAATGAGAAAAGTACACGTTTCTGGCTTCACTTTTGTAATTGCTTTGCTGTTAGTAAATTTAATGTGGGATTATCATACAATCTAACTAAAGCACACAAGTATAGTTATTTTTACTTAATATTAGGTAGTTTCTTGGCTCGCCCATCCCGTTCCTCTCCCGGGGATTTCACACTATCAGTCCGCCGACATGGAACAGTTACTCACGTTAAAATACAAAATACAGGTATAAAAATTGTAGTACAAAGATTTTAATCGATGCACAAGTATTTTTATCATATTCGTCACTGTTACTATCGTGTTTTATTTAATTTCCAGGAGATTTCTATGATCTTTATGGGGGAGAGAAATTTGCAACTCTCTCGGAACTCATACAGTTTTATACAGAAAATCAAGTAAACACATTTCACGTTTTTCAACATTTTATAAGCATGTAAAATCTATATTTGTTGGAAGTGATTTATTTAACCATTGACTTTAAAATTTAACTGTAGGGTCAACTTCGAGAAAAAAGTGGCGAACCTATCGAATTAAAATTTCCACTTTATTGCGCTGACCCAACAAACGAGCGGTGGTTTCACGGGGACATTGGTGGAAAACAAGCTGAAAAAGTAAGTATTGTGTTAATTCGGTAGTGTCCCCGGTATAATCTACACAGGTACCAAATTATAATTTCTTTTACGTTTACGCAGGTATTATTAGATAAAGCTCGGCCTGGGTCTTTCCTGGTTCGCGAGTCACAGTCACAACCTGGACACTTTGTTCTGTCTGTTCGGACAGACGGTACAGTCACACATGTTAAAATTCGTTGCCAAGTAAGCACTACCCCGTTTTCAGTACTAAGTCAGTTGTCATTGTCAGGTTTTCTTTTCCTTGTATTTATATATTGAAGTATTGTTACGAAATTGAATGATTTATTAGTAGTATAATAATTATTATGATGTACAATTTGAAGAATGGAAAATACGACGTAGGAGGTGGAGAAAAATTTGATTCACTCAGCGAACTAGTAGAACACTGCAAAAAAAATCCAATGGTCGACACTACAGGCACCATTGTTCATTTAAAACAGCCTCTGAATGCGACCAGAATTCCTGCATCTGGAATCGACATTCGGGTCAAAGAATTGAATCGAGAAAATGGGAAGAAGGCAGGTTTTTGGGAGGAATTTGAATCTTTGCAGCAACAGGAAGTTAAACATTTGTTTTCTCGTAAGGAAGGACAAAAGCCTGCAAATCGAAACAAAAATCGATATAAAAATATTCTGCCGTTCGATCACACGAGAGTTATACTAAAAGAACCTTGGCCGCACGACTATATCAATGCTAATTATATTAGGGTAAGATTTCATATTTAATACATTGTTGGGATAGTGAACTTTCAAGAAGACATACTCATTAACCATTAGAACATTTTTTTTAAATTAAATACACTACAGTAGACATTAGTACTAGAAAGCAGTACCTTGTGTGCTGAACCTTCTTTGTAATTCTATGGTGCTGTTTTTCCATACAAATGTGTGTGGTACACTTGAAGTACTTTGTACTTCATTAGAAAAATTATGATTTGTCACACTGTACGACGTGTGACCCGTGTGACCCGTATGACCTTGGATGTTGCCCCAGTTTAAGATTGTTAACATTGGTATTGTGGAGAAACTGTTAATTCATGCGGTTTTATTTTCAGCCTGAAGACGAGATATTTGAAGATTGTAAAAAATGTTATATTGCAACCCAGGGATGTTTACCGTCCACAACGGCTGACTTTTGGTATATGGTGTGGCAAGAAAATTCACGCGTTATCGTGATGACTACCAAAGAAATCGAAAGGAGTAAAGTAAGACCACTCCCACAACCGAATATTTTTATTCTCATCTCTTTCCAAAGCTGGAATAATTATTGTAAGACACATCAGCTGAAACTTTGACGAAAAAAATGAAAATGTCTGATTTTGTTCAAGAGTAAATGTGCTCATTATTGGCCGGACCCAGGCGAAGTGAAAGACTGCGAAGGGATAAGGCTTACACATCAGAAATCAACAGGAAATAGCGATTTTACTCTACGGGAATTCGTAATCTCAAAAGATGGAGAGGAACGCGTCATTTATCAATTCCATTTTCAAGTACTTTCTTATAATCTACAAAACTTTTAAAATATTATTTGTATTCACTATTGATAATTTCAACATGGAATAATCTCAGGCATGGCCAGATCACGGAGTTCCTGATGATCCTGGGTGTGTACTGAACTTTTTGTCAGAAGTCAATACTCGTCAAGAGAGTCTTCCAGGGGCTGGTCCAATAGTTGTCCATTGTTCGGCTGGAATTGGTCGAACAGGCACCTTTATCGTGATTGACCTCATTGTTGACCAAGTGAGTACAAAATATCAATTTGTTCAACCTCCAACTGCAAAAATCTCTCCAACTGCAAAAATCATTGCTAATAATATTATTCTTTTTGAAGGTTAGACGTTGCGGGCTACATACGGATATTGATGTGAGGAGGACAATTCAAATGGTTCGAGGTCAGAGGTCAGGCATGGTTCAGACTGAAGCTCAGTACCAATTTGTCTATTTGGCTCTTCTCCATTATGTCGACACTTTATCACAAAGACTGCAAGCGCAACAGGTGAGTAGATTATTACAAATAATGGGTTATTACGTATTCGTATTTTTTCCCAAACTTCATTTTTCAAGCCAACTTTTACTATTTTTGAGGTAAATTAATCATTTGCGCTTATCATTTATTACTAAACCTTTCAGAAATGTATGGAAGTGGGACGGGAATACACAAACATTAAATGGGGAGAGGGGAAAGATTTCTCCATCAAAGAAGGAGTTACCATTGGAAGTTCCTCTTTAAGCTCTCCATTACCCCTGGGAAATAATTAACATGTGTCATCAATGAGCTTTGGCGTCGATATTGTAAGTATAATTTCTGGTAAATTCCATATCCAATGCTTATTTCTTTATATGAACAGTACAATTATTTATATTTTTTGTGTGGTCTGGGCCATTAAATTAATGAGAATCAACCTTTGCCAATGTAGAGAATATAATTTGTGCCCAATTAACTGTAACTCAATGATTTGATTCGATTCGATTGAATGTCGTTTTAGAGTGCGCCTCTTCCATTATACCCCAAACTGTGAACGCTCTAAGCTATTGAAGTCAGTGCATTTTCTTCAACGGCATTAATTCATTCGGCTGCATCCTGCAAGCAATCCTGAACCTTGCATCACAAACAGCGGAAAGGACATGCTGCCTGCATAATTACAAAGAAAGTCAGAAACTCGATTCACCCTACCCACCAATAAAGAAGGTCATTCACAAAATGTAATGTCAATTCTGTAGCTCTATCTATATATAAAAATCGTCAGTCAAATCAACTTTAAAGCTTTCTTGATGGCTTTACCTAGAAATCTCATTGCAATGTAATTAAATAATGCGACAGGAGAAATTTTTGAAAGTGTCAAGATTTTAACATCCGCTATATATGTACTCTGATTATTAATACAGATAATTGTAAATGTTGACGATAAATAGCGATAAATATTATTATAGTGCCTCTGTATACCCACTTTGCAAGCATGTATGTAAACGCACGAATACAAAAAACATATTGGTAAAAGGTAAATACAGAAGGTAAATACAGAAGCCTTTGAGAAATAATATATAGAGGTAATGGCGTCTGATAAGGCAGGGAATGAGAATACCTTTGAGAAAGTTAATAGTGCATAGAGAACATAAATAATAATATAAAAATGTGTATGTGTAAAGATAATGTACGCGATTCAGAGCTTGTTTTCACATGTTTTACAAGTATAGTTAGTCATTATTTGCGAAAAGTCGTTGAGTCAGGTCGCTTACACACGGTTACAGTTACAACGGGCTATACTGCAGGAAGGAACGCATTATAAGTAGTAGACTTTGAAAGTTGAAAGTATAAATAATATGTACGTAGAGAGAAAATCTCTCTGCATCTTATACACATAATATATTATTAGCAAATTAAACATTAGTGCAAAAAAATGCTTTCAGAGTCCTGAACTCAAGTGAAGGGGAAGTTGCCGATTTACAAATACAATACTCATTAGTCATTTAATTCACATTTCGTATTCGATTCCTGGATGCGTAATTTCCGACTAGGTACTTTTTGGTCAAAATATTCAATTGAATTTTTGCAAGCTCCATAATAATAATAATAAAACTATATATACAATTTCACTTTCGTAATTGCGTCACAGCTTTTGTGCCGCATGTTCATGTTGTGTTATGTACGAAGAAAGAGATTGAAAAGTTAGTACAATAGGATAGGATTTCTGCTGAGCAGATGCATAAAGTAAATACAAAATGTAACGCTATGATGATAGTTATATGAATATTCATCGCATTGTTTATTACACATAGTAACAGAGTGCGTGATGAAGTCCGTAAGTTTTTGAAATAATATGAAGGTATAAATTGATATCTTGCTTCAACCAAAGTTTGTAAAGCTCCAAGTTTTTTTACCATTTGTTGAAACGATATAGTTTAAAATTGAAGGATGGAAGGTGACTTTATAGCATGGCTGGCTGTTTCATTATGATCAGCGATTATTAAAATGTGTTTTCTTTTTGGCGTTGAAGCAGCATTAGTTTTAAGTTCCCTGGTTTACCTATCGTTTTGAGGGTAAAGATAGTATCTAGTTTTTTCTACAACGTTGCTTGTTTATTTTCGTAAGTATCAGCCTTGCTTTAGATAAATGTATTTCCAATTTGTACTGTCTTAATATAATTATTATTACCCGTATTAGACCGTAGACATGATGTTCATTATTTAGGGATTTACAAGTTTTTTTTATACCTTGCTTTAAACAGACAGAGACTTGTATTCGATTGTGGGTTAAAGATCTGTAGGACAGTTTAAAAAAACTTTTCTATAGATGTGGAAGCTTTGGATTTAAAATTAAGTGATTAGTATTGATAGGAGAAGGTTGAGTAAAAACGTGTAATGAATATATATGAGTATTATTGTGTTGAGTGTAATGTGCTACGTATGCAGTTATATTAGCAGATATTATAACTCACGTTCTAGTCTTCGTCTGAATAAACTTTTCTATTTGTTTTAATTTCAATCTCATGTTCATTATACAATTTTATTATCGTTACATAATTTATATAATTCGGGGACCAAAGTTGTAATTTTTTATTTTGAAATAGCAAACCCTAGAATCCTTTCATTGTAAGCACCTTGTCGATCCGCCTAAGGGCATTTTCCCTTTCCTCTGGCCATTTTTCAGGAATAGGATTCTGAAGCTCGTGGAAAAACCACGGACAAATATTGCATGCGAAATAGTAGAGCATTGCTCGATCTTCGTGTCCAGTCATATTCTCAGGAATAAAGGATTTATCAAACCGTCCCAGAGCTTCCAAAAAACTTTTTCGTACTGGGGCAATGAAAACGGGATCTGGATTATCTTCGTTGTCGAATTCAATGGGCTGCTTCTCTCCGAATACTTTCCATTCTTCAGTTTTTACTCCAAAAGTTCCTCCACCGGAGACAAAATCGTTATCAATCGGAAAGGCTCCGGAAAATTCTAAATCTAATATTCCCGTGACGGTTTTATTTTCCGGGTCTACCAGAAAATTTCGAGCTTCGAAATCACCGTGATGGAACACAAAGGGTACGTTGGTTATTTCTTTAGGAAAGTCTTGCTTCAAAAATTCTTTGATTCTGGGAATATTTCCCAACTGCGGAGACATGTACTGACAATGGTCCAAATGCTTTATTTCAATCAGACATACATTTCGAAAGAATTCAACGTAATTGTTAAAAGGACCTATTTTCTGTTCCATGACTTGACCAATTGTTATATCGTCGAGAGTGATTTCGTTGCAATCGATATTCAGACCATTCGTTGATGAAATGCGCGGTGTGAATACAAACGATCCTATTTTGTCAAATCTTAATGATTGCATTTTCCCAAAAAGTTGTGCGATTTGTACGGCAATTGTTTGCTTGTCTGAAAGAATCATTTCTGGCCACAGGGTGTCCAGGGGTAGTCCAGCTAATTTTTCCATGAGCAGGTACTCCCATCCGATCAGAGATAATTCCTTGTCACTGCAAAAGCCAACGATTTTCGGTAAAGGGAATTCGGGGAATTTTTTCGACAAATAAACAATGGCTGCTACTTCACCTTCCGTTTTATGTTTCACCCAGTGCTTTCCACAAAGCCGGATAATGTATTCCAAATTGTCGGTGGTGGTAGCAATGTAAGAGCGGTTGTTGAAGCCTCTTTTGATCACTTTTAATTTAATGCATGTTTTGGATAAATGTCTTTGCAGAATTACTGTTGCTTGTTCTTCTGTCAGTCGAATGCCGGTCCGAGGACCAAATTTCTCATCTAATTCATCTTCGGCTGCTTTGTCGTCCTTTACGATACTCTGGTGATCTGTCCCACCATCTAGTTCCATTTTACCGGTTTAAATGCAAAGTTGAACGACAAAATTTGACAGATTTTTTATTTATTCCACCTATTTATTTCAACAGGTATTACCGAGTCAAATGCATACAAACTGAACATTTGTTGCATTTGAATTTGTAAAGAATTATAACAAATACCTATTTAGAGAGAGCAAAAACTTGGATGATATTATTTGACATAATAAAGTGAAAATTGTAAATTCCTCACTATTAGCACAACTGACTCAGTACTAGTACTCTTCAAGGTTGCTCTTCAAAGCATTTATTTCATGTATGTGCACAAAGATGACGCATGCCACAACGAGATCAGTGGTCAACGGCAAATAACCGTTGAAAAAGCTAGGGTCACATTTTATGTGTGTTTAACATTGAAGTATTTTTATTGCGATTAATTTTCATAATGAACACTGAACATAATATTACGGCAGCTGCATTGTAAATGATGGCCTTTACAATTATTTATATCTGCATTTCTGAATTTATATTATTTAACAAACAATACAAATGGGTTCTAAAAAGTATTTGAATAATGGTTGACGGAGTTATTAGTAAGCACCCTCAAATGCCGATGCCTGGTGTCATCACAGCTAACATAGTAGTCAATAATGGTAATTAGTAATTAATACGAGGTAATTGGTAAATGGAAAATACAGTTTGTATTTTCCGTATGTGGTGAAGTATATGAAGCTAATGTGGCATATCAAAATATTTTTATTGGAAGTTCAGAAACGATTTCATGTATCATGGACTTTACAGTTTTCTCTAAAAATTCCATTACAGCATCCTTAATTGTTTTTTGAAGATTTGTTGATACCTAAATTCAATTGAAATAAATGTGTATACCCATTAATTTAATTAAACAATAATAAATCTCAACATAGACGGCCAAATTATATGACTCCAAATTACTAATTACATTGGAAGTTCGCAAATATAATTGTAATTTAATTACATTGGTGCACATATCTCAGAAATTACAATTACAAATTACTTTCCCCCCAATTTAATGTAATTTCAATTAAATTAAATTACGCCATATTACAATTACATAGGTCACATATCCCTGAAATTACAAATTATTTGTAGTTTCCTTAATTTAATTGCATTGCAATTAAATTACATGTAATTTGGCCATCTTTTAATAAAAGTAAGTACATATTTGTACAGATACAACTAAATATTGGTGATCACTAATGGCCAGTGAGTAAAGAATTACTAACCGTGTCAGAGAGAAAGTCAAAGGAGCCAAAATTTCCACAATCTACAGTCAGACTTCCTGAATTGGTGACATCAAAGTGATTCAGGGAAACTTTAAAGTCCCTGCCCACAATAATAGACACGGCTAATTCAACATCTTTTAATTTTCCAAATACGGTGGCGTCTGGAGGTCCGAAGCACAAAAAATCAATTTTCGTAGTGTAGTCGATGCAAGTTTCCTTTAATCCTATCGAAGTTGATGCGGCAATTATGGGGTCACCAAATACCTGTATTTTAGACACACGTACAATTAATACATTTCGTTTGTAGTGTAAAGTATTAATTAAAAGTAACGATCTATATTATGTGTGGAGAGTCGCCTTGGGGGTTCGGGTAGTATTTATCAACGATCTTTCATTTCAATTAAAAGCAGGATCGTATTCTATGCATTTCAATGAATACGATTTAATCAACGGGGTCTCAACTACAGGCTTTGGTTTGTGTGGAAGCAAAGAATTTTACACCAAATCTGCATGCAGTTTTTGTGTGCTAATGCCCCAAATGCAAAATTTGCCACTAACATTGTAAAAAAATTAATTGAACGTTTTTCGACATTTTGCCCAAAGAACTTATTTACACACGTCGATTTTAATTTGAGCTGGTGTGAAACGACAAAATGACGACAATCCGCTGAATCGGCCATCATCCAAGTCAATCTTTCCTGGAATTATAATTCCACATGCGATATCCTTCTGGAATTCCATGGCTTGCGTCGGAAGACCGATTTCATTTAATCCCTGCCCCTCCACCTTCTGTTTCAGTAACGACAACGCGTCGTCAATGTAGCTATTTGCATCAACATTTAGTTGACCCTTTAGCAAGGAGTCTACGGACACTTTCCCGTCCGTGAATTCTGTAATTTGCTAACATAGATATATTTACTATTAAAATCAGTAATGTGTTCAATTTAGTTGCAATTATGAGTCAAATGAATGGATGTTGTGGTAAATGTGTACCTCAGAGATGTGATCTTTCGCTTTGTCGATAATTTTGTCAGTTAAGTCTGACAGGTCAAATCCTGCAGTTTGTGAAGACATGTTGTAAACTTAAAATAATTTTTACTATTTCTAATTTGACTAAAGCAGCGAGAGCGAACCAAAGCAGAATTCTAATAACAACAGGAACAAAAGTACCTATTACATAATCGTGCTGGAGCGTATGTAATAAGGTGGTGTTCCTATCTTGTTTGTAGTGCTTATATATTGTTTTCGTACTGATTCGTTAGTATCGTTAGTATGTAAGTGTAAAAAATTATCATAATGTGTCATGTATGCATGAGATAAGGATGCCCTGTATGTGCATGACGATATTGAGTGTGAGAATGAGGCAGGCAGAGCAACTACCCACTCAAACCTTGTGCTGTGTATATTTACAAATGACAAAACAATCTTCCTGTAAGGAATAATATACAAAGGAATCTTTGTATAAACATTAAATGCTATTCTTAAACATCCTAATACTTATGTAAGTATTCGTATTTACACACGTGGACGTGATAGTTAAGAAGGATGAAGTCAAGGTCGGTGGATCAATTTGTATGTGTGAATATCTAATGTTAGCATATATTTGCGGCCCGAGTCAGACGGAACTACACATAACCAACAATACGGGGTAGCTTGACGGCTTGGGTTGCCTAACTAAAGCCGAGATAATTATGAAATATGCTTTGTAACTGTAACATGCATTTCCTGTGGGTTTAGTATAAAAAATGATATCTGAAATCTGCAGTACCTACTTATAATGAAGAATTCAATGCAAAGTTTGCCCAACTCAATATGTATATAAATACTAACAACTTGTTAGTTCCTCCTATCCACTACTTAATTGCTGCAAAAATTTTCGGATTTAATCTCTCATCCTGAGCAAAACGGGTAGCCCACAGAGTTTAATTTTACCCCGGTTTTAATTTTGCCCAGCTGGAATGGGCAAAAAATGGTAAAAAGGAAAGTTTGAATAGAATCCTAGAATTCCTTCTGTTATGGTGTAGTAAAATTAGGTATGTCTCAATAATAAATTTATTCTTCAAACAATTTTAATATAAAAACAGACTTTTTCGCATTTCATATCACCATTTCAGAAAATGGTATTTGTTTGAAGCATGAATTTTTTTAGTGTTGATATATTGAATATGCAGTAGAATTAGAATATGACGTTTTTATTTCTTCTGTCAAAGAACAATCAGGTCACAGACAGTTACATTACATTGCATAGGATCCACTTTAGCAAATTTCGACAAGTAATGTCAAAAGTTGATATGTAATTCCTCCAAAATCTGTCCAAAGGGTGCAATGAAATTTTTAGAATGTGATGTCTTTTTTTACATTTTGTAAAAATCCGATAATATTAATCCTGTCTGAGCAAGAGTTTATGTTGCCACAATATGACTCATGCTGAATGACGTGAAATAACGAATGCAACCTTTTATACGATGTACTTTATTAATTTAATTTTTCAAAAAGAAAGCCATGTTCATGTGGTTTATGCAAAAATGTATTTGTGATTATATTAAGTAAAATTAAAACAGAACTTTCAAAATATTTTTGTGCCTTAATTTACTGTTTCACAAAAGTTTAAATGTGGAATTATTGCACTTCTAATGTTGTTCATTGTGTAGAAAGGTTTTTTATTTTGCTATCTGTAGTAAAATTTTGCGCAGTTAAGATTACAGTGGGTGATCTTACTTAAAGGTATTTACTAGTTGCTTCTGGTCTTTTAAAAATTTAATAAATTGTACCAGACTTGTGAACACGCATTGAGTAATATAAAACAAAATTTCAGTAAATAAAATCCTTATATTCAAATGTTATTTTGTAATTACTAACAAACAAATTAAGACAGGATCAGTCCAAAGTGCAGTCAAAAGAAAAAAACTATTTTATTTCTCCAACAGTGAATTGCTTTGTGAAATTAGAATCAAAATAATGGTAAACTCTTATGTGTCCATTTAGAGAGATTAATTATTTTCTATTTATTGATTTGTGTATTGCATTAGGAATTGACACCTTTAAAGATCTTTAAATTTTATCTTATATTTTCGCTTAGCATATGGGATTGTTGAACCATTATTGTTCACACTTTTTACAGTAAATTAGAAATAAAGTTGGGAATTCTAGAATCTCAGTTATTTTCTATTTTGCTGCCCTTAAATTAAATTATTATTTGTGTTTGTTAACGTCTTTCTTCAAGCTGGCAAAAATTAAATATAAATATACCTTTTGTTAACACGCTTGAATTCTCTGTATAGGATATATAGTTTACAGTTATTCTTGGACTATGTCGGGTAATGAGACTTTTAGACTTCTTCGGGAGACGATACGTATCCTTTCATGTCTCTCAAGTACAATTGTGACACAATGAGCTTGTAAATGTCATAAAGGTAGAATGTCGTGTCTATATAAAGGGAGACGCGTTCCGGCAGCGTTTTTTGTTCCAGCACCATGTAATTTGGAAGTGTGATCACCAGAGAAAATAGAAAGAGAAGAATATTTATGATGAGCCATCTTCGGCACTTCCGAAAGTTATTCTGCACAAACCACCAAAAATATGTTAGCATTCGGCATCGATCGAAAATATTTCACAGAGGAGAATGCAGCTTATTTAAATTAAACAAAAATGCAAATTACAAAGGTTTCGTCCAATATAAGTCACTTTCAACGAATCGTTACGGTTTTCATAAGATTATTTTCATAAAGTTGAAAAATATTGACATATATTAGGCCAATACGTTAACAACCGTAAGGATACATACATCGGCTAGTTATTAGTTTGAATATTATTTTTTGATTGGGACAAAAGAAAGAAATTACTTTCCACTTCCACCTTTGCTCAAACTGTCTGAAACTTTCATTGATACAAAAGGGAATATTAAGTACAAGAAACTAAAATATTGTTCTTAACAAACATATTTAAACAAACGAATTTTTTTGTTGGATCCTCCAAGTACAAAACTTGAGAAAAGCAGAAATAAAAATTAATTGCAAATGCAAATTTAAACCGCTTTATGTAATAAATAATCTAATTAAATACCTAGAACTGAAGGTGCAATTCAAACATGACAAAAATTGTTGCTAAACGCTAATGAAAAATAAATGGAAAAACATAAAAAAGAAGTACATTAGAAATTCGAGTGCTATTTAAGCAATACCGATTCTATGTATGGGTCTCATGTTTAATTCTTATATAACTGACTACATAATAATATATATTAAAGTACATTACCTATGCATACACATTACACATACTGTACAATACTAATTGTACTGATTTTGCATAAGGCAATACTGAATATTATGTTCCATCACTGGCTACTATATGATTACATGATTACACTATGAAAGACCATTTACTCGTTAGTTCTATGTATTTAGTAAAAGTCTTAGGAACGGACAGGTACTCACTACACACCGATTACATCGACAGACACAAAATAAACAGCTATATTTAATGTGCGCAGATAGTGAAGGAAATAAGTCGGATGAGTATGGCAATGCAATACATTATACAATTCATATATAGAGGAAGATTTAGATTACATTACATGTATTCATATTTATATAGAGAGCATTGCATGAGAATGGTGTTCAAAACTTACGTTCTCTTTAATTGGCAAGTGACGTAGGAAATTCTCTAGAAATTAAACCCTATTTCACCGTTGATTTATATTATTGTGTCAGTTTTATAGATTTCATGTATTAGTTACATTTCTCGTCAACCAACAAGATTGTACAATGATATATCGTATAGAAATAATGGTAATTAAGTGAAACCCCGAAGAATGCGGATAATGTTTATTAAAAGAGTATTGTGTTGCATGTTGGCTGCATGGAAGCACATTCAACGGAAATTGTAAAGGAAATTTTTGATAGTCCCTACATTTCTCATCCCACTGCAAATCAGGTCGTACATGTAAACGTTCACAAGGAAGTTCACGAGCACCAGCACCATCAGGAAAATCCCGATCCCTGCACAAAGCACACAAAACAAACAAACCAAGCCATTCATTTTTATTTCATTATCGTTACACTTTTGCTTATTTGTTTTTTCAAGTTGTCCTCTCGTAAAAATTTGAAAATGAAAGGAATAATTATCATCAGACTTCACCAGAGTTGTTTAGACTGGGAATTTGTTTTTTGTTTCACCTTTTATTGAATTGTTGTAAATGATGTTGTTCTTGAACTCCACGTCGAAATTACTGTAGTTGCGTATGTACTCCAAGGCAAACTGTGACTGAGGGACTATGACCAATGACACCCCAATTATTGCGTGAACCACCGTGAAAATTAGTGCCACTATCTGTAACGGGAGATTACAGCAAAAGTGCTTCATACATAATTTATCATATTTCCATTTGTACTTTTAACAAATTTTTTGCATGTTTTTAGCATTATAGCCTTGTTCCATTGATCTTACAATATCGAAAGTGACCATAATTCTCAGCGAGTCTTGGGGATCCTTCCCACAAGTAATCGGTGACATTTTGGCAGGTTTTGACCTCTCGGGTCAGTGTGGGCAAGTTTTTGCTACAATCATACAAAGTAGTTTGCAGTTTAATCTTCTATTTATATTACTTAAATAAAATAAAATAATCGTATACATTATATACTCAAGAGCTATACAGTCGAAATGTAGGCGGGTGGAAAAAGCCAGCTCTTCGAATCTTTAACATTATTTTAAGTGCAGGAAATGATTGGTCTCACTTTGGAGTTTGGATGCTACCGGATCTGAATGTATGTGATCCTGTATACGCATAATACATGGGCAAGTGAACATGTACTTTGAGTATTCTGTAGAGGCATTAATAGACATTGGAGAGTGTTACTGTACAAGTGTTGTCCCACGGGGCCCTAATTCATAGTTGTACATGATAAATAACCACTTTGACCAAATGCACATGCAACTACAAGGTACATTGTGCATACGTGGAATACATATATGTGCATTGGAGTAGTGCAGTGTGCCCACCCAACCCTTTGTTGCCATAAGTTCATGTCATGACATCATATAAATTTTAAAGGACTAGTTTTGGTTTCATGTCTCAGTTAATTAATTGCTGGTTTTCGTGACTGATAACTTGCACACAAGAGATAACAAGGATTTAATGGAATACGTTTATTTTCGATAGAATCCCAGTTTGTAATAATTTATCAAAGGACATCTGTCCGAAAAAAATTGAGAAGAATACAAAGTATATATGATATAACATATAGTTTTTAAATATTCATTGTTTCCCTGTGGATTTATCATATTCACCTTTACTGATTTGTGAAACTTTTAATAGTACTTGGACTATTACTATAAGCCATGTAATGCAAACTCTTTTATAATTGTAGATAAATGTTTTTCATGTGAATCAGGCTGCGTGCTCTTCGTCAACAACTTAGAACGCACGGTACATAAAGCTAAAGTTACAAAATCATAAAAGCCTTTCTATGCATAAAAGCGTCAGTCAAGTAGTTGGAATCTGCCATGCAAATGTCCGTGAGACAGAATTGTGCATGTGCACTGAATTGTGATTGAGAATACTGTCATACTACTTTCACCAGCATTCATACGGTTTCCACACGTTATTCTTAATCGTACGAATGAAAGCTTACTGTCTAACCTTTAACTTTTAGGTAGTGCAAATCTCCTGGGTTCTATGAACCAAATACTTAAGCCTTGTTATAGTCATAATCATAATGCACACCGAGATGGAAGAAAAGCATTTAATTCTGCGTAATGGCACAATATTCATAAACAGGTTGTTATAAGTACGTCTATAATTGGCAACAGTAATTACAAATTCAAAAGCTGTCACTAGTCAGGCACTGCTCCTTGTACCTTGTTAGTCGTGTAAAGGGATTTTAATTATGGAAAACTGTTCACGATTTTGGATTGGAGCGAATGCGAATGTACTTATAGCTGTCAAGCCGAGAATTATTTGTATTGGACATTCCATATGTGCATCAGGTTTTGCATAGGTGAAAACAAAATGATTGACGTGGCTATAAATTACAATTGCCAGTTTTTATAAAAGATTCCTTAATATTTAAAGGAGATATTCTAGAAAACTTTTTGTTAATATGTAAGAGAGACAATAATTAGATTATAACTTACATTATTTACTCGTGCCAGAAGTTGGAATGTGTTTGCAGATGATTAATCTCAACATTGTATGCACTTGAAGAAAAAGTGTTAGCGCAGTTGTACGTATATTTTGGCTCGGTGGTCGGACAAGTACTTGTCGGTTCAGGAAACACGGTCGTTGAGTAGTAAGACATTCTCGTATACAATTCAGTAATCGAGACTTTCTAACTTTCTACTTGGCTGATCTGCTTCTTCTTCAACAAGTGCAAGTAGAACAACAGAATCTCCTCCATTAGATGAATGCATATATGGGTTGTTTGAACTGCTCACTCACAACAACTCCAGCGCGCACTACTCACTACTTCTACCACGAAAACATTGGAAAGAGAAAGCATGGAAATGGTGAGTGTGGCTATTTTTAGCCATCAAGACACTACTAAATATTTAAATGCAGGTGGAAAACATTCATAGGATTACTATTTATTACAAGTGGTACTATGTACATACAAGAGTTGAGAGAGCTGTGGGGACGGCTCTGTGAAACTATTGCATTTTTGGACTGGAAGGATGGATATTATTGTGGAGGAATGGACTGCGCTCAACGCTTGTCGTCGTTGCACAACCACCATACACTAACTAACTGTCGAGCAGAGAAAGTCGTGCTACAACTAGCGAAACTGAAAGTCAAAGGTAAATTGAAGAAAAGCGAAAGCACTCTTTTATATACAAGTCTATGTATAATGCCTACCTACTTATGCTCTGTGTACGTGGGAGCTCTGAGAGAGTGTGTTAGTGACATGTGCGGAGGAAGCTCAGTCACTCCACTATCACTCTTCTGGCCGAGAAATGGATTTCGGAGAAAGAAGGAGGCAGCCGAAAGCAAGAGAAAGAGAGAGAAATGCATTCGTGGGACTTCGAATGGAATAGCATATTAGAGGGATACGTCCCGCTGCCTTTGTTATTACGATGTAGGTCAACTCCGGTCTTGTATTACTACTGCAACAGTCTATCCAGGCAGCTGGGTATATGGTTTATGTACAACTGTAATAGAATGTAGTGCAGTAATAATGTGCTATGCAGCTCCACTCTAATTCCGAGCCAAGGTTGAGTCTCTGAAGAGAAAAGAGAGAAAAGGGTGCCGTTAACAAAAGTCTTCTCGCGATTTCTTTACACTTTTTCCCTATTACTTTCACTTATTAGACTTTAGTTCGTGTACTGTCCTACTACCACTCTCAACATGCAGAGATTCACTTTCTTTTGACTCCAAAAAACTCGTGCAATTCTTACAAATATGTATCAACCCTGATATTGTAGACATATGTAGGTTCTTGCAGCACCCTACATGCATGAGCGCCTACGGTGTGTACATTTCATTCAAGTGCTTGTCTTGTCGGCTCACTCAAATATTCAATTGTAATATGCATGCAGTGGGCCAGAGCTCAGCTGTAGTACAAGAGTGCATATTGCATATGTACACAAAATTGATTATGCAGATATTTCTGCTAGAAGCTTATATTGTCTAATATTATTTGTATTCCTTGGCATTGAACCTTCTTTGTTCGGTGATTGTGCTGAGAGTGAGTTTGCACACTAGCAAAATGAATAAATAAACGAATAGTGATGAGAAATAACAAATTTCTAGGGAATTGTTCCACTTGTTTCTCTTTGGAACATAAGAACACGAAACACGGCAATAGCTCCCCAAATCCTAAAGGTTAATAAGAAGCACGTGCTTCTTCGTTATGCACTTGTATACTAGATATAGGTATTTACCGTGTTTAAATATGCATGTGATTACTTTGAGCTGTAGGTACATGTATTCATGAATTCCTATTCTACGCGTGTCTGCGTTTTATGATTTCTCGTTTACTAGTAAATATTTGGAGTAAGTATAGAGTAGGAAAGTGGTCCAAGCACTTTCCTATTCATGTGCAGAAAGTGTAAAACTTGAATAAACAATTTCATTGACTTATTTCTCTTTGTGTACTACCGGAAGGAGAAAAATCTTTCCAGCAAGCAAGGCTGAAATGTGTTCCACATTAAGTTTAATTGAGATTTGTGATTAAGTAGTAATACGGAGGAACAACAAAGTTAACAAATGTCCACACTTGTTGTTGAACCTGAATTCCCAATTGCTTTTTAAATTATTTAGAAAATTCTCATGTAAGAATTCCAGAAACTTATTCTTGTGTGTTGGAATGTTTTAGTGTGCCCCGATGATTTATACTAAGTACATGGTTTAGTAGTGCATGTTGAAAAATGCATGTACAAATTGTATTGCACCACACGGTTTTTCTGATAAAATTATATAGAGAACTTTCCAATCTGCTGCTGCAAACTTTTCACTTTACTGGCGAAAAATTGCTCATGCGACCAAAGCCAATTTAATCTACAAATGTGCACACACTACTACAGACTCTATCGAATAAAAAAGGACCGATCCATCAGGATACAAATTGTCCACAGTGACATAACACCGGGAAAGATGTATAGTCGACTTAATGGGAATAATCCACGTTGGCCAACATTGTCAAATTTTTGACATATTTATGGTTTTAGAGATTATTACGCTTCGCACAACGCTGCACAGTAAAATTACCGAAAGTGCCCCGGGGGAAAACCCAAGGATTTCGACGATTTATTGGACCATAACTTTTTGATGGATTTTGCTTTAGAAAATGGAACAATTACTTGAATAAGGTCCCCTAGCAGTCTATACATAGACTTCAGTTTAAAAAAATCTCACAAATTCTTTAATTTTTCAGATTAGTGGATGGGGTTTTTGTAACGTTTGTGGATCCAATGTCAATGCTCTGTAAGAGCTTGAAGACACGAAAATCAATATCGAGAGTCGTTCTGTAGCAATTATGTAGATAATCAAATTCCAGAAGAGAGTGAGTTTGGAGAAAAAACTTATCTTCTCATTTGTGAACAATTGAATCGTGGAAAGTACTTCTTCAGAATAAGAAATTCGGTCCGTTTGTATGCGACACACGGGTGGGGTAAGTGTGTTGTGACTTTAAATTCCACCTTAATGGCAGAAAGCTTGTTCACATTATAATAAGCAAACATGCCAGTAATACGTTGCAGTTCTTGGAGCGATAAATATTTTCCTGCCATTTTACATAATAAAATAGGTCTTTAGATTTCCCCCGCATGAGGTTTTAAGTAAGTAGTTACACAAGTACGTCAGTTGCATGCACGTACGCATTTAGATATGCGGAGCAGGCGGACGGAAGGATTAGAAATTTCATCAAATAGTAAATGCCATTTATTCGATGTCAGTGGGAAAATGCGACAATGTACATATATCATTATATAGTGGATTTGGTACTTGGGGATAGTAGGAAGTCATTAAATAGACAGTGCACATGTATATAATGCATAGGAGAGTAATAAGTAGGCTTATAGGAATAGAACACGATATGGACGTAGAGTACAACATCTGCAGTGAGGCCATCACGAAGACATAACCGTTTTAAATGATTGCTCTCCTTATCCACCGACCTTATAATATATAAATGCATGTAGGACAAAGTTTTAGAACGACATTCGTTGGGACGTGTATCGCATTCTTAGGCAGAGTCAAATCACTCGAATATGAATAAGGTATGAATAACGTCATTCTGAAAAAGACACCACCGACGACTCCTGCTCGCACACTTTCTCCTGAACAACCTTTCTCTCTAACGATTAAGTAGGTTTATCTATGACAAACATTTTCTTCCCTTTCAACAAAAATTAGTTTTGAAAATACATAACAACTATGAAGAATGAGACGGCATTTATTGATCTGCTGCTTTGCGTTTGAGTCAATAAATTGATTCCTTTATAACTTTTATATATCCATAATGAGATTAAAGGAAATTGACTGTGGAGAGAACATCTACCTTGTTCCGGACTACGATACTAAATGTAATTCCATGAAATTGTCCTATATAATGCCATTACTTTAAATTGTTATTAGGAGAAGAAGGGACTTCATTCCAGAAAGCCTCTGGCATCTACAATAGTATATAGTTTTCAACTATATAGCTGCAAATTGCTATGTATAAGGTGGCTATTAAAGTGGCGCTACACAATCTTCACAGATATTAAATACCGAAACGCCTTTTCTAAGCTTTGTTGCTCAAAAAAGGCTTTGGCACCATTATTTTCAAATTTAATTATATTTCTCCCGTTTTTGATTATCTACATACGTGCTTCTTGTAACATCTAATTCCCCCATAAAACGTTTATACGGCACATGTAGTGCGCACTAAAAATTAATTAAACTTTGTCAGAGTCATGTTTCTTTCAAGGGACAATTAACAGCATTTTATTTCGTATTCCATGTTATACACACTTTTCAATGGAGCAGCGCATTTTTCGTGAATTAACATTTCACAAACAGAGATTAACTGTTAAGAACTGCTGGTAGCAGATGTCGAAGTAATTGCTGCTGTCGTTACATTTGTTAATAAAGTCGTATTGATCAAGGGTGGGGCAGTTGTGGGTTTGCAACAGCATTTGAATTCCTTCTGAATGTCTGTGTCCCCCAAGCCATTGCTTCGTGTTAGCACTCCCATTGTGTAACATGGAGGAGTGCACGCTTTGGTCAACCATTGACATTTTAAATTCTTTAGTTCCCCTGCAAAAAAGATTCATTCAATTATTTAAGTAGACATCAAAATAGTTATTGCCTTAATTTTAGCGCACTCTCCTTGTCCAAGGGAATTTGTACAGCTCAGTAAGGAGTTTATGGTGTTTTTATTTCAGACCCCACGCCTTATAGACAAGCAATTCAATCTGTGGTTATAAAACAAAGTCTGTGGTATATTGCTACGTGTTGTACACATCTAGTGAAGAGCAGGGCTAGGGACTTGATTAGTTTTCCACCGCGTGCGCACATCGGTTTGGATCCCCAACACAATTTATTTACGCTAACAAAATACTCTCTCTATAAATACAAGTCTCTATTGGATTTATTTGTCCACCACAGAAAAGCCTTTGACTTGTTCTACGTGATAACTTAATCCACGTTGCTGCGGCAAGTTTAATCCTTCATTCTCTTGCGGCTTAACTGCAAAAGTGACAGATCATTCGCAAAAGCTTCTCGCATCTATTTATCTACTAAGTGCTTCTTGTGGTATCCGTGCTATTTCTCAAACAGTGGTCCTGCCACAATAAGTTTCCCCGCTAATGGCAGTTAGTTATTCCTTTTTATACACTACATTTAGGCAACACTAAATGCAACATAAATCTTTCTCTGATGCAATCTTAATTTCCCCAGTTTTCCTCCAGTACATTCTCGGAAATGCGGAGAAGCTGGATAATAAATATTTATATGTACTAATACAGTGTAGAAAAATCGTCCATAGTATTTTGCTTGCCCTATACATCACGTGTATAACAATAATTTCAAATATCTCACAATTAGTAAAATTGCATTTTGCTTTACCCTTTGCTCTAATTCATAATCTGGAATAAGTTCGGTTTGTTTTTGCTGACAAAGTGAATCACATAAATCCCCTTCATAATAATGCTCTGAAATGATTAACAATTTTTTATTTGTCACCGGCGACCACCACCTTTTCAACTTTGTTTTGTATATTCAGCTTATGACTCGTGCCTTTGTATAGTGATTGCATTAATGGCCGTAATAAATATTGTAATATTTATGTCGCTAATGTAGAATAAGTTCGTTATTTTCAAAAATAGATTATCCTATTAAGCTGTTAGGCCGGAAAACTAACAATAAATGACAGACAGACAACCCACGGCTTAATAATTAAATCAATAACTTAAAAGTGCTAATTCTTCGCTGCATCAGTCTTTTGGTGTCAGTGATTACAGAATTGTGTAATACGGTATAGAAATAATGGAATGTTAGACAAAGTAATTAGAAGAATATGTACGACATACCTGGTTGAGCAAAATTTTGTGCCAAAACATGATGAAAGTTTTGAAATGTAAAAACTAGCAGGAATGCCACTAGAATAGATTTCATTTTTCTAGCGGCTAACAGCTTTAAATTTTAAAACAACGAGTCCTATTATCAAACAAAATCTTCATTATTCTGAAACGTAATATTCTTCCCTTTTGTTGTCGAAAGCTCTCAGCAAATTTATATCCCATCAATAATGCGGCAAACTCGCCTTTTTGCAAACTGAAATTCCTTTACAATTGATCCTGTACACAATCAATCTCAAGAATTGACCTAAATTAAATTCCATCGTGCAGTAAATATCGAGGATTTTTTTTCATGCTATCTGAAGGGCAAACAAATTTAGGGATAAAACTTTTCCCCTAACAATAGTGTGGAATGCAATCTAATAATATATAATGGCTATTAAAGATAATGTAATTACACGTGCTCAAGGGCTATTATTAGAAAATAATAAAATTCCAAGGGACAGCTCAAATAATAAAATATGTACAACAATTTTGTCGGCTGAAACCGCATCTTTGATGATCCACTAATAAAGTGAAACTGTCATCACGGTATTTTATTTAAACGTTTTGAGATACATTAAAATCATTAAGGTGAATGCAGATTACTATTATCCATAACAATCTCATGGATAAACAACAGAAAAGACATGAATAAAACCTGTTAATGTGAATAATTGAAATAAAAACAATGGGCAATAAAAGAAACAACAAGAAAACAGTATGAGTTTGTCATTGGCACGAATGAATCATGGAAGACAAGACCATACAACATGGAAACATTGAAACCTTGTCCGACTTTTAAAGAACGTAAATGGGCACTCCGATGAATTGTACTTGAGGAAGGTTCTGCTGGTTTGCAGTCTGCTGGCTAGTCATGTGAACCACTGGCTTCGCAATGCCGCCGTTCACGTTCGGGATTTCTTTGTTTTGCACGTCTTCGTTATTTCTATTGCTTTCCAAGTCCAAGTAGACGGGAGGTGTCGACTTCTGCTGCACTTTGTCTCCGGAATGAGGCACTTGGGCATCGTGGACGGGGGCCAACGGCATAGCACCGAGAAGAGTTGCCCGCAGAGATGTGGGGAAATTATTGCTCTTGAAGAGAGAGTTTGAGGAAGTCACGTAGTAAGGAGCTCCGCCCACTCCAACGTAGTAGAAATACCCTACAAATATTTTACAAAATTTTACATCGACTTCCAAAGTAAAAGTTCATTGGAGGGGGGGGGGGCAATTTAATTTTTTACCTGGTAATTGATTGGAGTTTTCTTGCTTAAGATTGGGAACGGGAATTTTTGCCCCAGGGGTAACAGTTTCTTTCTGCCAGAATCCATAAGAACTTTGCAATTGCTCTGCATTATTATTATTTCTCAAGTTATTATTATTATTATAGAAAGTGGCCTGGTTAGAAATCTTCTGTGTATTTTCCTCATTCTTATTATTGTTGTAGCTATTTGCGAGAGCGGAGTAGACGACTTCCGTGTCGTCCTCATCGTCGAAACTATCTTGTAGAGGCTTCGTGGACTGGCTGTTGATTTGAGACGTGGGAGATTTCGTGTTGTCATTAAGATTACCATTAAGATTTTGAGGGAGGACAATGGGAATTATGGGAGGTTTTGGTCTCTGTTGAGCCGACTGCTGATTCAGTTGTGGCTGAATTGGCAATTGTGGAGACTGAGGTTGCTGTTGAATCTGCTGCGATTGCTCCTGAGCTTTGGCGTTGTTGATGCGAGAAACTTCTCTTGCGTAAGTCTGCAGGAATTGTTCACGTGCCGCTTTAACCTCTGGTGTGTCTTCTACTGGAATGGGACGGTAATCCATTTGCCGAGGAGGCACATTGTCTCCATAGGCATTGAAGCCTTGGTCTGCCCCTGCTGTATATTGAATGGCTACATAGCGTCCCTCGGGATTCGTGTAAGAATAGCTGCCCTCGACAGTTCCATCTTGGTTACGACGCTCCTGTCTCGCAGAGTCGGCCGCAGAGTAACCAAAACTGGAAAAGTTACACAAAGTATTTACACAGACGAATGTACTTTCTTTTATTTGCTACACAAATATGAATTCCAATCCGACTATTACACATAGGGACACAATACTTATTTTTTCCATTATTTGAAAACTTGGCGAAACTTGTCCAAGTTCTAGAAAAAGAGAGAAATCTTAAAAGTACTTAATATAAGTGACAATCCTTCATCGAGGACACCTGACACTTTTCATTTAAAAATCCACAATCCATCACGAAAAGAGCTGGCAAATACTAACAAAAGATCTACTATTGCGTCAGTGATAGATCGTTGAAGTAAAAAAAAACATTCCACAGCCAATTTTACCACAATTTATTTCCCATTGTTCACAGTGAAACTTCCTATTTTCTTGCTTATTAGATCTTTGCTGTTTCCCAGTTTCCCAGTGGAAAAAAGTGAAAAGTTCCACTTTAATAAACCTGGATCACAGCTATAAATTTGAAATAAAAGTAATATGCGCACTTTAACGAAATTTTATTCCTATACGTACCTGTACTGCCCATCTTGATTCATATTGATATACTGGTCTTTGGCTGGATCTTGATTTCCGCTGGGCCCATTCTCTACGTCAATGCGGTCAATCAGAGGATTATTAGCAAAAGCAAATCCTCGATTATTCGAATTCATATTTGTTAGTTGTTGGGAGGGAACCGGTGAGGAATGGAGATCCACTGAGAGGTTGGGCGCTGTCACCGCCACTGCATCCAGCACAGTACACAACGGATTCTGTATCAAAGAGTCGTCTTTGTCCCGACTGGACACTTCCATGGTGTCCCACACTACCCGGCGGTGTAGCAGCAGCAAAGGAGCCAGACGGTGCCACAACCAGCACCTTTAACACGGGCACAAAAACACCATGAAAAAACGGCGGGGGACCCAACTCATTGTTATTGTGTTAGTTGTTGGGAGGGAACCGGTGAGGAATGGAGATCCACTGAGAGGTTGGGCGCTGTCACCGCCACTGCATCCAGCACAGTACACAACGGATTCTGTTAAAAAACGGCGGGGGACCCAACTCATTGTTATTGTTAATGTGATTGTAGTGTCCCCGGCCAAAGTATGACAGCAGAAACACAAAAATGGCCCAAGTCCACGCTACGATCCCAACTAAATGACGAACGCCTTTACACAACAAATCCCAATCTATAAAAGCCATATACAGATGTCTGTGAAGGAGATCTCTTTCTTTAACACACACACACACGGACACACACACAACTGTCTAACTGTAGGTCTTCACATTTTGAAGGTAAACGATTTACGACAGTCCCCCACAATTTAGAAAAAACACATTTCAAAAATTCACGGCGGTAGAATTACTATTTTAATATTTACGAACGCCTTGGCTGTTATTGTACGTCAACCTATTAGAGGCGACTACAGGAAACCTCGACAGATGCAAATTAGAATGTCCATATGCACTATGCACCCACAACAACTACTACTCAGCGTACGTATACTTGAAATAATAATAATAATAGGATGTCATGGATCTCTATAGAAAGTTGACTGCCTTACGAATTGAACTTGTGCAGCTTTATACAATATCATACACACCTATAACATGTAAGGCAAATCTCAGTAAAGGACTTGGTATAGTTTGCACGTTAAAAACAAGAAGTGTTTTCCGTAGAGGTAAACAAGAGTTTGCCTACTTCTCTAATAAAAATGCCCTTCTCAATGATCTCTGTATACTGAAATTGCAATACTGCTATTGCTCCACAAGTGGTAACGGTGGTCTGGCTTCTTTATCATTTCCTACGCCAAAAGTTACTCTACAATGTAGAATCTATATTGTAGAGTTACAAATAACGCAATGCAGAAACACCGTTGTTGTTGAGGAATGCACTTCACTTCGTGTTTGGTAAAATCTAATTGCTTCACTACTGTATATAGTAGAGATAAGTTTACAAGAGTATACAGAGAATTAAGGAGCACAATTTTTTATGTTGGTCATCCCAACAAACACACTGGGTTAGGTTGTACGATGAGAACTTCAAGTCTAGTCTATCCTTCTTTGTAAAACAGAAATCGTGCAGGTTCTCTCTGGCACGTACTGTTCGTGAAATCTGTCACATTTAATATTTAGTATTGGGAGTCTCTTTGGGCACTTGTGCTCCTAACCCATCACCTTTTCTACTACAACTGCTGCTGCTGTTGCTTCTTATTACAACTACTTTGGTGCAGCACAGAGATGATGAGAAGAAATGATGAGAGTGCTTTGCAGATGAGAGGAAGAGAGCTGTGACCCTCGGAAGAAAAACTTGAGCTCTTTGTCGCAATGATAATGATGGGGAGAGTCTTAGTGCAGAAATTAAAATTACTCGATAAAATCTAAGGGATGAGTCTCAAAAGACGGAAATCCTTCCTGTACATATAGCAAGTTACAAGTGCGTGATAGCGAGCTCAAAATGTTTACAGTTGCAGTATCTGAGATTATATTCTCGTCTACTAATGGGTGTATGCCATTACTAATGTATATGCAAATATAGTAATTATGTGTGCAAACGACCATATATTATATTACACTGTACATACACGCTTTATGGTAAAAAGAATGCAGACAATTAATGTATTGAAATAGGTTACAATCACATTGACTTATAAGTAGTTAGTTTTTTGTGTAAATAGGAGGAATGCTCAATGAGAAATATGTACATAATACACAAGGCAATTAAATGTATGTGAAGATAAGTAATTATGGGAGAAGCCAGAACCAAGTGAAATAAACCAAAACAGACACCGTACTCGTGTTTACTTCAGTAAAAGCTATGAGCATCTACATATGAGTCTTTTTCACTAATCAAATATTATGTTTAAGAGCTAGGACTCGAACGTATGTAATTCGTTTACATTGGCAGACATTAGATGTGTATATACAATACACAAACAGTAGAATTCTGCATCGCGTCCTATTCTGTTTTATTACTGACTTACAGAGCCCAGGAATATCTGTGTGTACAATACGACTGTACTCTGTAGATCTTTTCGTGTGTGACCAATAGTGACCATACACTTGTGTGTTTGCTGTGTAAAGATCTGCGCATAGGAAACTACTGAGACCTTACAGCGCTTTTCGTCTTCTACAATACAATAGTGATCACATTTTCTATATTAGTATTTTTAAAACGAAGGTGTGAATGATGCTCATCTTATAATTCAATCTACTATTATGATGGCATCACACGACGGATGCAACATTATTCTTTCTTTTTTTACTTATAAATATGTAGCTTATTATAATAAATAATTAAAGCGTTATAGTGTTGAGTTCGTTCGCACAGCCCTTAATGCTGATAACATGATATATTATGCACTTGTTGTAATATGCGTTGTGATTCTCCTTGTGCTTTATCAAGGTTTTCTGCACGCATACGCATTCTGGCATTTCTTTGCGTGCATAACAGATAAACTTGATATCAGAACTGTCCAAGTAGTGAAGCTAAGATATGAAACATGGCTTTGCCTTTCAGTTAATTTCTAGAATATTACATATTATAATATTTCCCCTGTTACATAATATTGCCTTAATTGTATTGTGTTTTACATGTAAAGTGACTCGGTATGCCTGAAAATGAAAATACATAAATATAAGGGAAATCAGCGATTCAGTTACGATTGCACATTGCACCAGGAATTTACAAATAGTGGCCGCTATTCCACCATCCAGAATGTCAGCAAGTATAATGCGTTGCGTAGAGCAAGTATTGACTGAAAGTCATTTGAATAGCGCTCTCGCTTATGCAAATACACTAAAAGTTTAGAGCACTGATCATGTTTACCAAAAAAGAATTTTTGCAGCCATAAATAGGGCATGCTGGAACGGTCTCTTTGAATTCTCACTATTGTCTTTAATAGTGTACACAGAGTCAGACAGACAAAAGCAATTAGATGATCAATATTTGCTCAGTGTCCATTTCTTGTGCAAATAATACTCTTCTAATTATTTAATTTATTATTTAACACTTTCTGTTTTGGCTGACTCGAGTGAGTGAATGTACATGGTGTGATAGAGTACATACACAAATTAATAGGGTAAAAGCACATGGTTAAATATTAATATAATTATTTACAAATGAATTCTCAATGTTATCATTTATTTATTACAATTTTATTTACAAAGCTACTAGAGCAGCACCCAACCAAAGCACCCGCTTTCAACGTGGGTTATTCTCCGTTTAAGATAATATAAATAGTATAAATTAATTCAATGATAAAGCTGTATTATGATGTACCGTGACTGTTTCTATTATGTACTCATCGTTTAAATTATAGCGTTGCGTTGCGTAAATATCCTTTGTGGGAGACCAGTGATCTGATCGCTGAACAATGGTTTTGACAATAAAGAGCTCAATCAATCAATCAAAGTGCATGAAGTATTTATATAATTAGTTTTTCGTAATGCACAATTTCCATAAGAGGATTTAAGTGTGAGCTCCCGAGTGAGAGTGTGCTATTGTGCACAGGTTTTATCAAGAAAATTGGATAATAATAAATTCGTGAAAATCAACATCAATAATGTAGTTTCCCCTAGATATTATAACCATTCGCTTTTACTTCATTTGATGAAGTAAATGCTTTGTAGAAATAAATATTTAATATAAATAATTCACTTTTCTCAAATTGGAATTCTGTAAACCCTTCCTATGTATTTCCTATCTTTATTCATAAGCGACACGACCCTAAAATTCACGTCTTCCTTTTAGTTTGAGTTTTGAGTGATAATAAGAGTCCGTAAGTCCCAATAAGAATCATTATAATGCTTTAATCGTGGTTTCATCATCTCAGTTGGATAAATTGCTGTGATTATCAGTGCACTCTATCCCCTGATTAATGTGATAAATTGGATTTACTATTCTCTCCATGTTATTAATTAATCCCATTATTCACATCACATCTTCCAACTGTGATGGGATTTTTACCAAACAGTGTGATTTGTGAAACCCTGGCTTTAACTATTCATTTTATACGTTTGGACTTAAATACTCACTTGTACTTATGTCTCTATTCTCGTTGTACTATCATTTCCAACAATATTTTCTTATTGCTTTTCAGATCATAGTTGCGATACTACTATGAAAGTATTATGAAAGCCATTACGAATAGAAACTGTGCTTGGCTTACTGTTTGTTAGTGCCACCTACTTCTGGTTCCAATAATTAATGGGAAGTTGTTGGTGATGATATTGGATAAACTTATTTGGTATTGACCTATTAACACTTTTTAGAAGATAAATCTGTTATAATAGTGTTTGCTATATGCTTGACTATTGAATTATTGAAGGCCTACATTATGATTGCATTTCTTTATGGTACTTAAAACACAGTTCAGGGTCTGCAATCTTAAGATATAACATAACCTACACCTACATAAATCTGTGATTGACCATTGGACCATTGTTAACTATACCGTTTCATACTTTGTGTGCTGATCCTTCAATTTATTTCTATTTCACTCACAGTACAGTAACACACGAATTTTTCTTAAAACTGATATGAACAGTAAGGGGCAACTTGACTTTTCGTAGTGTCATTGTGTCGTAACCACATTATAATTTTAAATGGAAACTGAAGTGTTCAAATGTAAAATAAATATTGGTTGAAATTTAAGAGGGTCAATAACGTTTAAATACAATGTATACTGTGTTTGTATATTATGTAATAGAGTGTGTAATAAGAGTTGAAGTAATAAAATCCTTAAATGAAACGATGAAATCTTCACGATGTAATAACGGCATGAAAAGTGAAAAGAGTGTTTACCGAAAAGAGGATGAAGTATCTCATGATGATGACAAGGTAAAGTCCTGGATTGGTGATCGGTGTAACGGTTGGAGTTATCGGCGAGGCAAAGTGAGACACGGAGACAGGCGGACGAATGAAGAATGGAATCGATTCTAATTTTAAAGTGACCGTCCAGTGGACTCAGTGGGGAATGAAGTCTGGAGTGGAAGGAGACAGGTGTTTTGCCAACCAATACTTCTTTATCTCCAATCTCACTTTTGGCTAATACATGGCAGCATCTCCGCATCTCATCTTCTCCTTCATTCCAGTCAAGTCCCTCGCAAACAATTCAATGCTATCCACTCCTCCAGGCTCTCTTATCCATTATGTCAGTCAATTCACTAGAACATTTCTACCTGAAGCCTCTTCTTATAATACGCTCTCCCATCCCATCTCTGTCTCTGCCTAAAGCCAATCTGTCATTTTTTTTTATCAACTCTCGCACTGAATTAAATATATTCACATTTCACCTCTACTTCCATTATTAACTGTTGCCAATTTACATACACACAGAACTTTATTGTTGTGTGCGAACACGGTTCCTTCATGTAAATGCTTTTGCAAAAACTCCACAAATTATTTCGACCGTGTAATTTTGTTGAATCATCCACATAGATAATTTATGCCATGTTATTCCTCTATTCCTGCCTCCACCAGGAATACTGCATATTAAATACAGATGAGATGACTCAGAGTCCACGAAAACAAGACAAAGGCGATGGTGACGAAAATTTCACCAGTTTTTCGTTTGCTCTCTTGATCTGAAGATTGAGAATGTAAACTTATTGAATGCATACTGAATGGAGTCTGCTGCACCTGGGACAACGGCCGTAATCTCTTTGTATGTAAAGCAGCAGCGAATGCAGATGAACTCTGATATTTTCTTCTATATTTCCAGTAACAAGAAAGTATTACCACCTTGGAATAGGAGAACCTACGTAAAATCGTCGAATAAAATTCCCTGTCTACCTAGGGAAATAAATCTGAAAACCAATTTCTACCGTAAGGGAACAGAATCCAGCAGCTGAGTATTTGCACAGAAGCTTCCTGTGAAAAATGTTCGATTATTTTCGTGGTTATGGCCCATCCTGTTCTTCACAGTACCAAAACATCAACCCATTTTGTGCCGTAAATATTCGTATTACAATGGCCACGCACATTACTATCTAAGTCAATATATGTAATAATGCTCGCAGTCAGTGGAAGTAGAAGTCCGACTGTCTGTCTGTCTGTACATAATTGTGTTTACACACTGGGAGATATCATTAAGATCCAATCGCAGCTCATCTTCACTTGCAGACTGCAGACGAATCAGGATTTTAATAAATGGTTAGACATATTAATGGTTTGGGCGTGTCCTTGTTCCCTGTCACTACGTGAATCTTGTCAGATTAATTCAACTATAAATAAATAAAGTTCTTGAGTCATTCCAAGCCAATTCTCTTGATGTACACTTTCTTGATGTACACCTTAATGCACTACACGCAATTACTTACAGTTGCTGCATTCAATGTGTCTCCCAAGAAGGAAACTTACGAACATTTTCAACTTTCAAGTGTCTACTTCAAATAAAAAACAAATTCTCCAATGTATTTGCTTGTTCTGTGTTCACTTGAGAAATCAAAAGTTTATTCGAAAGCAGCACGCAGTGCCCATATACTTTTTCATTACGATTTAAATTTGGGTAATTTCAGGGGAAAATTTAATTTATTCCGTAGAAATTTGTTTTGTCTACGCACCAGAAGTAAATAGGTATACAATAATGCTGACCCTCTTCTCCCTATTAGAAATCAGTAGTATAACTGAAACCCGTTCCCTTGTAGATACATGCAGAATTTCGCCACGGCTATTAATAGTGATTCTGAAAGAGTTCTCCCAGGTTTTAAATGCTACGCTGATGTATAATAGATTCATCTACATATGACGATATATGCATTCAATTAATTCGTTGATTCTTTAAATACTAAATAAAAAAGGATAGATTACATTTTACAATTAGATTTCCATGAAATTTATATATTTGAACGTTTGATTTTAAAAGGTCAATGTACGAATAATCTAAGGTTTTTGCAGCCGGTGGTTTTGTTCTTTATGTGGTAAAGATGTCCTCTATAAATTTTTATTGGAGTCACGCAACTGTCACTGTCAATAAACTAATAGGAATTTAGTCTGAGAAGCAGTAAGTACAAAAGAATATACCTAAGCGCAGCAAAATGAAAAAGGAGTTCCATTATCCGCGGTTTTACAGACTGCATTCATTTGTTCAAGTACGTGTGCACCAAACAATAGGAAGCAATCAGTTATGGTGATCAAGGAAGCACCACTAAAAAGCGAGCACAATTACAGATAAGTAACTTGTGTTCTCCTTGGAGCGTCCATTCACCTTTAAACAGAATGAACTTAATTACTATCTCAGATGTAAAGAGAGTGCGGTGAAAATATCTGATTGCAAGTGATTGTCCGCATGAAAAGTGCAGAATCTGTATGTGATGTAATATGTAATCTATCCTATTCTCGAATCAATTTTAGGCTCCATTTTATTGGGCAGTATTGGTTGTCTCCAGCGGAGAAATACTTTTTCCCAAATTTTTCGGTTGGAAATTCATTGAAATACATATAAGTCACTTTGTAAAACACTTAGCCCTAAATATACTTTTTCCATCTACACTCAAGATTTCATTGAAAACACAAATTTTCGCCAGCGTGAGCAAATTGTTATAATAAATTGAAGAAACTTTCATTTGGTTCTTAAATTTTTTTAAATCTTTTTCTATCTAAATTTGCTCACGCAGGCGAAAATTTGTATTTATCTACATAATTGAGTTTATTGATGTGTATTAAGTGAATTTGTTAAACGTTTTAAGATAAGTATGTTGCCAAAGTTGTTTAATTCCGAACTTCTAGTTCGCAAACCCATTTTGTCAACCATGTTTCATAAATTTACCATTTTGACGAATCAAATACTGGTCTCTACACCACTTATTTACATAGGTACATTCGTACTTTATACTACATATTTGCCTCAGTTACCTTGTGCCGGTAGATACCAGTTAAAAATGCTACGCCCACTTCACTGTACGTTTTATAAATATAATCATATCAACTCAAACATTGCGTATTCTTATTCACGCATCAGTCCAAAACTTTTTTATAAGAGTCTCATCTAATAATAGTTGCGTGTATGAGTTCTTATGAGTTCAAGCAGACCTAATTCAGATTTACTATGCAGCCACAATTCCAAATGGTTACCTATGTTGGATGAGACGACTAAAAAATTGATGGGAGAATCAATGAATGATTTCGATTTGATCTCATAATCTATTCATTGACTTGCCTTTTATAGATCACCAAGATAAAATAAAATATAAGATGCGGAGATACAAAGACAGACACAAACAAATGCAAACAATTTTATGAAGAGAATCAATCACGTTAATGTAGGTACATAAACTAAATCCACTACATAGTGGATCTTGATATTAAATGTACTACCCATACCCATTTAAATTCATACTCATCATACAATTGGTATGTATGATATTTTTTACAAGAGGTTAAGAAAATACAATAATAGTAGGGGAGAGTGGGGACAGTTGGAACACTTTTTATTCAGTGAATTTTCAAAGCCAAAATTTGTAGATGTAAAATATATCTTTGCACATTATCATAAATTTAATTTAATTTATTTATTCGAGGTGGAAGCACAAATTAATTGAATGTAAAAAGTGAGAATTATAACAACTGTCGCACCCATGCTTACAGTTGTTACATACTGTATTTGTACAAACAAGCAATTCGTATGGGAATAATTCTGTCGATTTCTTCTTACACTTTCTACCCCTGACAGGTGTCTGCACAAATTCTGCCTTTTTAGGTTTTCGATTATTGATTTTTGCCAAATTTTTCGCTGTTATATTCGGACGTTTGCATTTTTTCGCTGCAACAGCTATTTCGGCTGCTCGTCTCAAATATACTTCGAGTTCCTTCTCGTGGTTCGTCATTAAAAACACGAAGTGATGACCTGTAACCAACATTTGGCAGTTCTCCAGAAGTTAGGCTTTTCAGTTTATTACAGAAACGACTAAGCGACGCAATTGAAATAGATATTCCCTTGGCTACACTCCGTATACTTCCTCCAACAGGAGTCCTTTGACGTGGCTATTTAAAATAATAATGAAACAAAACGTGCAAATCGTGAAAGAGTTAAGGGGATGTTCACCAAACCGTGTTGCCATGGGATACGAGCTGTATTTAGTATTGAAATTAGTTATTTTCATTTCCTATGTACATCAGATTTATCAAATACAGCATCAGTACATTTGAATAACCATATGAA